>JANZXP010110628.1:0-18345 GCA_027576715.1 Erythroxylum flavicans
AGAGCTTTTGATGCATTTCCTGGTAATAATATGAAGGAATAAACGGCTTCCTTATGCACGCCTTCATTACTGCCCAAGTAGTGATGGGGTACTCTCCATTCCTCCTTCGAGACATCACCAACTGATCCCACCATATTAACACATAGTCAGTGAACTCAATAGCAGCAAGCTTTATCTTTTTCTCCTTCGAGAGGTTGTGACACTCAAAAATTTAGTCCGCTTTTCGCTCCCACTCTAAGTAAGCTTCAGCATCATTCTTACCCTTGAAGGATGGAATTTGCATCTTGATGGATTTGAGGTCTGCATCTCGCCTGTTGAGCGATTCTCCTCTCCTAGCCTTCCTAGGCATGCGCTCCCCATACTTCTCCTCCTCCTCATCGAATTCTTCTTCCTCAACCTTATACTGTGGTGGTGGCGATCGACGAAAAGGAGATGTTTGCTATCGACACGCGACATGCCTAGCCGGAGCTTCCGCATATCCTCCACCCCTGAGCTCCGCAATATGCTGACCTTGCCTCTCCATTGTCTCCCTCATTTTGTTAAAGATCGGATTGAGCCTCTTGAATTGCTGTTGAAAGGCTCTCAAGGTGAAAGCATTCACCTCTCCAATTTAGCTCTCATCATGGTCTCCTCCTTCTTGAGACATTTTGTAGACTAATTTCTTCCTGCAAAATAAATGTTAGCAATAAACAGGCTCACAATACTCCCTCATATGTTTCACTCAAGTCAAAGTCACTCCCCTCATGTTTTTACAAGTCACGACTTTTTTGCCCTCAATTGCACTCACACACTCTTGCCTCTTACCACTCAATTTCTTCTAAAATTCATGTCACAAGTCGGAACCAAGTTTCTACCAATCAACAATCTCAAAGAAGTAGAGTGTATGTTCAAACAAATTGCAATATGAATCCAAGGATTATGCCACTAGGTGCCCAATTACAACTACTAATGAGTAAGTAATTCGCACAAGACAATTAACAAGGAAAGAATTCAATTTGAACGATCAAGCAGTATAATTGAAAAATTCGATCAATAGGCTTTTTTTGGATTTTTTCATACTCTTTTTTTGGATTTTTTCTGTTTTTTAGACTTTTTCATATTTCTTAGACTTTTTTCAGATTTTTTAATACTTTTTTAGATTTTTTCAAAATTTTTTGAACTTTTTTTTTCGAATATCAATAGAAGATAAAACAAAGAGGAGAAGAAATCCTAGGTTGAAATTTTTGACATCTTAGGTTTAGTTGAAGTTGATGGGTTTGAAGGAGTAAAATTATTTAAAATGAAGGTGACGAACAAACCGTAATTTTACTTTGAAGTAAATAAGAATTTGCCTGACAGCAATGCTTTGATACCAATTGACGCGCACACAGAGGTGATTCAATGAAGGGTTGTCCAAAAATCCTCAGAAGTTAATGACGATGGCATTAGATTGATGGGTTTATGGTTGTTCGGAAGTTTCGGTAAGGAAGGACAAGGAAGAAAAAAATTCGAAATTCAACAAAGTAAGAGGATACGCAAGGTTCAATCCCTACAAGACCTCACGAATACATGATTTGAGTAACCTAGATGATCGGAACTAAATCCAAGAAGGTTGAATCAAACAAACACGCCAAAATTTAGGAAAATTTGATAAGTGAATTATTGATTCGTGTTGAAACAAGAAAAAGAGGAATAAGCCTCACTATGGCTGATGACTCAATCACGAGATATTTGTTCATCCTACAATAACCCTAATGAACCTATTTAAACCTAGGTTTAATAATAAGTACTCGAGCTTTAACATGGGTTAGCCCAAAACCAAAAAAAAGATATTTAACTTAAAATAATTAAAAGGTTTAATATATGGGCTTAATAGTCCAAGTCTTCATGTCCCAACGGTATCATGCCTAAGGATTTGAGTTAGATGGATCAATTTAGGCTGGGATTAATAAAGCTCTCCTCCCATAGGCTTAGACTGTTTCATCCTCTCCAAAAGATAGCCCACATGAGGATGAAGAGCCTCCTTAAGTCTCTTGGCCATATCTCCAGTCATGGGCCCAACTGGCATAGCTAGCTCTCCTCTCTTGCCTCTGTCATTCATGCCAACTCTATGGCGATCCGTGCTCCTGTTCACATCACTCTTTCAACATCACATTTCATGTATGGCCAAAAGAAATGATCAAAAAGTGCTTCCAAAGTTTTTTTAATACCGAAGTGTCCCATTAAGCCTTCTCCATATGCCTCTTGAAGAAGCAACTCCCTTAAAGAGCAATGTGGCACACACAACCTGTTTTCACGAAATAAGTAGCCCTCATGCCTCTAAAACTTTCCAAAGGCAACAAGTTCACAAGCCTCAAACACATTTCCAAAATCAGAATTAGAAGAGTATAAACCCTTTATGTATTCAAAGCCTAATAACTTAGTGTTCAAAGTGGAGATTAGAGTGTACCTTCGTGACAATGCATTTGCCACTACATTTTTCGTACCTTGTTTATACTTGATCACATAAGGAAAGGATTCTATGAACTCCACCCATTTGGCATGTTGTTTGTTCAACTTACCTTGGCTTTGCAAATGCTTTAAGTATTCATGATCAGTATGAATAACAAACTCCTTGGGCCACAAATAATGTTGCCATGTTTCCAAAGCCTGCACTAAAGCATACGTCTCCTTGTCATAAGTTGGGTAGTTCAAGGCTGCCCCATTGAGCTTTTCACTAAAATACGCAATTGAGCAATTTTCTTACATCAAAACAGCTCCAATACCTATACCTGAAACATCACACTCAACTTCGAAAGTTTTAGCGAAGATAGGTAAAGCAAGTAATGGTGCTGAATTTAGTTTTTCTTTGATCAAATTGAAAGCCAATTCTTGTTCACTAGCCCACTTGAATCCAACACTCTTTTTAACTATCTCAGTTAATGGTGCAACTATGGTGCTAAAGTCTTTGACAAACCTCCTATAGAAACTAGCTAGCCTAAGGAAGTTTCGCACTTTAGTTATGGTTTTAGGTGTAGGCCATTCACGAATAGCCTTAAACTTTTCTTCATCGACCTCTATTCCCTTAACACTAACAACATAGCCAAGAAATACAATTTTAATTAGTGCAAAATGAACTTTTCTTGAGGTTTGCATACAGCTTTTCAGCATGCAAAATGCTAAGGACTTATCGAATTTGATCAATATGTTCATCTAAACTTTTTGCTATAAATCAGAATATCATCAAAGTAAACAACATCAAACTTACCAATAAAAGCACGCAAAACATGGTTCATTGGTCTCATGAGAGTGCTAAGGGCATTGGTTAAGCCAAATGGCATAACAAGCCACTCATACAAAACAATACTTTGTTTTAAAGATAGTTTTCCACTCATCTCCTTCCCTCATATGAATTTGATGATATCCAGATTTCAAGTCTATTTTAGAGAACATGCAAGAACCATGCAATTCATCAAACATATCATCTAACCTAGGAATGGGATAGCGATACTTTACCGTGATCTTGGTGATAGCTCTACAATCAACACACATTCTCTATGTTCCATCCTTCTTAGGTACAGGAATTGCACAAGGACTCAAGCTTTCTCTAACATATCCTTTAGTCAACAATTCCTCAAATTTTCTTTAAAGTTCTTTTGTCTCCTCGGGATTACTTCTATCTGCTGGTCAATTTGGAATTGGTGCTCTAAGAATGAAGTCAACTTGATGTTCTATCCCCCTAAGTGGTGGCAATCCATTGGGAACTTCCTATGGAAAACATCATCATACTCCTGCAAAAGAGAAGAAACAACACTATGAAAAGAAGAGTTAATATCGTTAGAACTAAAATTAGCCTCTTTGTACAAGAGTACAAACAAAGGCTGTTTTGCATAAAAAGCTTTTTTAACCTCACTTTCTTTTGCAATAAAACTTGTTTTTCTTTTCTCTTATTCTTGAGGCCTTTCTTTATCTTCTTTTTTTACATTTTTCATCTCCTTTTTAGACTCTTTTTCATTCGTTTCTCTTTCATTTTTCACCTCATCTTTCTTTTTTCCACATTTTTCTTCATTCTTTCTTTTCTCACAATCACTCTTTATCCTTGTTTGGTCCTTATAAACTTGTTGAGGTGTTAAAGGTACAAGAGTAGTAATAAGTTTTTCCCCCATAATAGAAGAATATCTATTCTTGTATCCATCATGAACAACCCTCCTATCATATTGCCAAGGACGACCTAGGAGTAAGTGTCCAGCATGCATTGGCACAACATCACAAAGCACCTCATCATGATATTACCAATAGAGAAAGAAATCAGAACCTGTTTGTTCACCTAAACGTCACCACAATCATTCAACCGCTCAAGCTTGTAAGGTGTGGGATGCTTCAATTTCTCCACCAAAAGTGTGCTTGCTACATTGGTACAACTTCCCCTATCAATAATCATGCCACAGGCTTTGTTCTTGATAAGACAACGAGAATGGAAGATGTTGTCTCTTTGAGCATCATTTTCCTCCTTCACTTGTGCACTCAAAGCTCTTCGTGTAATAAGAGCTTCACCCACTGCTGCATATTGCTCTTCGTCACTTTCCTCTAAGTGGTGGTTCTCCTCATGATCAGAATCATCATCAGTCTCAAAGCCTCCATCTCTCAAGATTGTCACTTTCTTGTTGGGACATTGAGATGCAATATGACTACTGCCCAAACACTTGAAACATTTAATATCCTTGTTTCTAGTATTCTGAGTGTTAGTGTTACCTTTTTTGGTGCTAGAACTCCCTTCCTTGCTCTTGGAAGTTTCAAATTTGTTCATTCAATCATTCTTCTCACTCTTTGTACTCCAATTGGTTTTTGATGAACTCGAATTTTGCCCATACTTGGTTGAACTCTTCTCCTTGAGTTGCCTTTCCACTTTCATGGCCATATGTAGCATGTCCTCCAACTCCACATAATGTTGCAACTCAACCACATGGGTAATGTTCTTGTTCAGTCCATGAAAAAACTGCACCATAGTAGCCTGACGGTCTTCCTCCACATTAGCTTTAATCATGGCTACTTCCATCTCCTTGTGTTATTCCTCCACACTCTTAGTTCCTTGGGTCAGACCACGCAACCGCTGATGTAAGTCCCTATAATAGTGATTTGGGACAAATCTCCTTCTCATAACAACTTTCATGTCATCCCAATTGTCAATTGGCCTCTCCCTATTCCTCCTCTTGCTCAACACAAGTTGATCCCACCAAACAATTGCATAATTAGTGAATTCAACAGCAACAAGCTTTACCTTTTTCTCCTCAGAATAGTTGTGGCAATAAAAAACTAGCTCCACTTTCTTTTCCCACTACAAGTAAGCGTCTGGATCATTCTTTCCCAAAAATGAAGGAATCTTCATCTTTATGCTACCCAAGTTTCGATCATAATCATTCAATTGCCTTCCCTTCACAACACCTCTATCTCGGTTATCAATCTCACCATCATCAACATCAACCAACTCTTCCTCTTCCCTTGAAATTTGCACTCTTTGCTGCCTCTTTGCCTTTGATCATTAGGAGTCTCTCGAGCTTGATTCCTGTGAAAAGTTTCCACCATTTCCAATTTGTTCGCCAAGTCCCTCATAATAGTTTCCATGCATTCAAAATGTTGGCGCATAGCCCTTTGCTCAAAAGTCTCAGGTCTACCATCCACCATCTTATCTGCTAAGAATAGTTTCCAAAAGATTTAAAAAAAAACCTCACAAGTGTTTTCTCTCTTTTATGGCTTTTAACAATTGATGTAAATCGCTCTTGCCTTTTTCCACTCACTTCACTTAAATCAATTCTTAAAGGAACTAAGGAAATTGAATCAAAGATAACTTACCTTGCAGTACCTAAACGACTTAACCCCAAGGACAAATTTTGCAGCATACGAAGAAAGAGCACCACTGAAACAACAAGGAGGAAGAAAGGAATGCAAGACAAAGACGAAAGGGATATGATTTTTACATGCCAAGAGATGAGAACAAAACTAGATCTTTTGCTCAAATCAGATCTGCCCTTGTTTGCAATAATATCAAAGCCCATACTTGATTCTTCTTTTCTTTTGTTCTTTTTGAAATTTTCTTTTGTTCTTTTCTTAATTTTCTTTTTTGTTTTTTTTAGGTGATCAAAACTAAAAGGAACAGAAATATAATGCAAGAATAGCAATCACTTAGAATAGAACCAAAACCAATAGATTTTTAAGTTTGGCAAACTATTGAGAATAAAAGAAGAGGAAATAATCAGATTTGAGAATAAAACAAACAAGAGAAATAAAAGAAAAACACCCAGATTGCAAGCAACTAGATCTGACAATGGAAGAAAGAAGAAAAAATAAGGAGAAAGAAACAATCATATTTAAAGGTTTCAGAATGTAAGAAACATAAGCAACAAGAACAGAAAAACAAACTGATTCAGCATTACCTAAGCTCTGATACCAATTGATGTGAACCCCATTAATAGATGAAAGGAACCCATAATCAAAAGAAGAAAATTGGAATCCTAAGAAAGTTAACTCAGTTTGAAACAAAAAGGATAAGACCTTGACCTAATGCTTATATGGAAGCATGAACCAGAGGTATAAAGATTTTGATGCCACACCTAAAAATTCTGAGAATTGGATGATAAGTCGATGAATGCCACAAGGGTTTATTAGCCTTGATAAGTTCCAGTTCAAAGAAAAACCAACAAAGTGAAGAAACTCACTGTTTTATTCAAAAAACATAATCTGATTTGTTTTGGCTGCAAAGGATGAATATATAGGTGGCTAGAAAACCTTAATTATCCTTCTAGAAGTTCTTAACACATAAGGAAACCCTAATTAGTTTTCTTATACAGCTAAGGAAAGAAATAACTCGAAACAACGCCCAAAACACGTGACTAAATCCCAAAACTCGTTCGAAGCAAGGGAGAGCAGTCTATGGGTAGATTCTGGACTCCACAAAAATCCTGTCTGTTGAGAGGCCAAATGAACTTGTATTTGGACTTTCTTAGGCATTCTAGAAAGCTCCAGATCTCCTCTTCAAGTCGCATGAAGACCATGAACTCAAATGAAAGGTCTAAAGTGTCCAAAATTGGGCATCTTTTAGACCTATCCCATCTGCCAGCATGCAAAGTAGATTGGTTAGATGCCCTGCATCTAAGTCAGCCCCACTGGATTCTTGCTTGGCTCGAACATCTTCAATTAGTCCATTTAGAGCCTCCTTCATTCTTCTAGCATTTGCTCAAGTCATTAGCCCTCATCCAAAGAGTAAAGGATCATCAACATGAGCCGGATCAGATTGCTTCCTCCTTGGTTAGTCCACCATGGCTTGATGCCCATCAAGAGAATGTCTAACAACCAAGTCCACTTGTTTTTGAGTTAAATGGAGCACAAACCAAATAATTATGATGTATTTAAGGGCTTTATTTTGTTTTATGTTATTATTCAGCAAGTTTTATTATAATTGGGCTATAAACTACTAAATTATAAAGCCAAAACGGTGTTAGTATTGTTTTATAGTTGTTTTCTAGTTTCTTATTTGGGTTACAACTTGTTATAGGGATAATTTCTAATCTGATTAATATTCCTTACAACATTATTGATATGAATTGAAATAAGATTCCTAGAGTCCTAGTTGAAGTAATATTGGTAGCTAGCATTAGAATCCATGATAACGAATGCTTCTTCAAGATTTTAGTTTTCTTTTACTTTTAGGACTCTAGTTCTTAGAGATTTTATGCATATAAAAGATTTTTTATTGATGAAATTCAAGCATGATCAATACAGAAATCAAATGGAGAGTTCTCTTCACTTTGTGAGAATTTCCTCTTTGTTCTTTAACAAGAACTTTATATAATCTTTATTGATAGGTGTAAAACTAAGTGTGTTTTTTAGGTGTTAGAATGTTTTTTTGGTGTTTTTAGATGATAATCATGTGTTCAGGACTTAGCTTTATGTTCTTGTTAGTTTTTTTATGTGTTTGGTTTGTTTAATTTCTGTTTAACAAAAGAGCTTGATCTTAATTGTATATTTCAAGGATCAATTGACGTGTTGGGTGATTAGTGGAGATAGGAAAAAAGATAGGAAAAGATTAAGAAAAAGCTGGATAAATAACTACGCATGATCATGCAAAAGGAAGCAGCATGCATGATTGTGCATGGAGCAAATTTCAACTTTTCTAGCTTGTGATTTTTTTAATATTCTTGACATTTTAGGGCTATTTTTGGAACCAAAACAAGTGGAAAAATATTTAAAAAGAACCCTAGAAGGATAATGAGTATAGAAAGAAAAATAAAAACATAGAAAGAGAGGTTGCACATCATAAACAAGGAGAACAAAGTGGAAACATCAAAATCAACTCCAATTTTCCATAATTTCCAAATCAAGACTTAAAGTTGTTTTCTTTCCCTTCTCTTCTTATATTTCATTGCCATGGATGTTAATTTTCGTTAGTGGTGTGTTGAACACGACTATGTATTTCCAAATCAATATTAGGATTTATTCTTGAATTTTTTTATTTAACTTTATTCTTGTTGACTTTAGTATAGTATTGCTTTATGGTATTTGTCATGCTTATACTTGACAAAAATCGAGATAATGAATCAAATTTATGTGTGTTAAGTTACGCAACAAGAGTTGGTACCTTAATGACCTATAAATATTAGATTAACAATAAACAATTGAAAAGAGATCTTAATTATGAGTTAATTATCCTTAGGATTGCTTTAAATCTAATTGAGTAGTTAGGAGTACTTTTGTGAATCAAGATGATGCAATTCAATTTTTATCTATTCCAATTGGGATTACTTGATTAGATATTGAGAGAAGTAATCAAAGAATTAGGATATGTAGGATCAAGCAGAATTGCATTAACAAGGTAAGGGAAGACAAAACAAGGATAAAATAATCCCTAAGTTTCCATTATTGGCTAATATTTTTCTTATTACTAGCTTCACTTATTTAATTGTTTAGTTTTATTAGTTTATTTTAATTTCAATTAATTTATGTCAATCAATTAATTCAATCTTTATTACCTTATACAGTGTGCATTTAAGTTATTAGGTGACTAATCTAATCGTGGTGGGAATGATATTTTGTATACTACAATATACATCCCGTATACTTGTGGTATTACATACACTAAAACTATGCAAGTAAGTTTGACACCATTTCCAGGGATTGAGTTTAGCGTCTTATTCGATTTGATTTCTTTTGATTTAAGGACTATGATAATTTTCTTGAATGATTGCAGGTGCATGAATACAAGAATCACAAGTAGTTTTTGAACACTTTTAGACATTTTCTTCTAACCCAGTGAGGCAATACGATATAGATGTGAGTTACTTTAACACATTTAATCTTGGGTGGCAGAAATACCTAAATTATCTTTAGACCAATAATATAGGAATTAACATGAATACTCACGAACCACTAGGGTCCCAACAAGACAAGCTAGGTTCATTGGAATCAAAGATGGACAAGTTGATGGATGGGTCGAATGCTATGGAAGTGAAATTTGACCAAATTGTGAAAAATCATGCATCTTCCATTCATAACTTGCTGGTTCAAGTTAGGCTACTTTCCAATGCAATGTTAAAAAGGAATTAGGAGAGTCTTTCAAGTAACACAGAAGCACAATTAATACCTATGTTGTGTTGTGACATTTGTGGGGAGCAACCACTTCAATCATGAATGTTTGACAATAGATCATATGTGGAGAATCTATAATGCATGTAAAATTGTCCTTAAAATACACCATAAGAGCATACTAATAATTTAGAGTGGAGTAACTCTTACACTAATGCATGAAACGATTATGCTTCAACTAAATCTTTAATGGAAGACCTTGTCAAAGGTAAGGCTAGTTACTATGTATTCAAAGAAAGTTTTTTTTCATTCAAAGACACTAAGCCAGATACAGCATGTTACTGGAGTCTTTTAATGCCTCAGAGTGAAGAGAAGACTAAGTTCGATTTCGTGAATGATACTATTGTTCCAGACAAGAAAGAAGAACAGAGGATAAATGATATAAAGGTTGAAGATGAGAAGGAAGTCTTTGTTCAAGAAGAGAATGTCGAAGAGTGGAAAAAGGTAATTGACGAAGAAGAAGATTAGTTCACCTTCCTATAGGACAAATTGTTGGAGTCAACTAAAGATTTCAGGATTTTCATCATTCCTTATTTTATTGACAATTTGTTGTGGAAAAAAAGGACACTAATGAAATCACTTAGATTTTTTAATTTGATTATTATGTCATTATTATCTCACAACATGTGGCTTATTTACAGGACATTAAACCACTATGTGGAGAAATGGATAGAAGGAAGCTACTAATTATAAACCTACGTTGATGTTAAATAGGAAGGGTTTATGAAGCTAATGACGTTAAATAAGCACTAATTTGGAGGCAACTGATAGGTGCATAATTGACCATATTTATACCTCATATTTGATGCAATTTTTGCTTTATATTTTATACTTTTATCATATGTTTGGTACTTAATGCTTTCCAAGTGTGCATACAGATTATAATTGCTTTAACAAACTTAAAGGAGAAGAATTCGGACAAAAACATAACATAAAATGAAGATTCGATGCACATAAGGGATGCACGAGCAATTTTGCTGTACTCAAAAGATTTATTTATGCATGGTCATGCAATAGACCGTGTATCAGCCAAAATACTAGAATTCAATATATAAAGACATGAACAGGGACTTGAGAGGAGAGTTTATTTATTCATTATTGTATTTATTACAACTGTTCTTTATTGACTTAATTATCTTTTGAACTTCTCTACTTGATCTTGAGCTTGTGGTTTATTGTAGAATTTAAAATTCATTGTTATAGCCATAACTCATAATAGAAGGATAGAACAGACATTACTTTTATGTGAGTCAAAATGTGTCTTCACAATACATATCATTGTCTTATAGGAGAGAGAGGTATTCTCACATGTTTTTGCTACATTGGTGGGAGTTATGACTATAATCATGAATGTTGGACACCAACATATATATGTGGGAGCAGCCAAACATGTACAACTAACCTCAAGGTGCACTATACGAGAACAACTATAATTCAGAATGGAACAACTCTTACACGTATGGATGGAACAATTATGCTCAAGCTAAATACTTACAATACCAAGCATCTTTAATTAACGAGCCAAATCTAGAAGATATGATGGTTAACTGTATTCAAGAATCAATTATGAGGCATCAGGAAGTAGACACTCATGTACAAAATTTGTTGAATCTAGTGGACCATCTGGTGGAGATACTATTTAAACAGATCCAAGGGAGTTTGCCTAGCGCTACTAAAACAAACCCTACAAAATGTGAAATGACAATCACCCTTAGTAGCGAAAAAGAGTTCCCAGTAAAAGAAGAAGAGTAAGAGGAAGAGGAAGTAAATATCAGAGATAAATTAATTGAATACCTTTCCAAACTTAAAGCTATCCACAAGAATTAGAAGAAAGAGTTCTTCACTTGAGCTTATTAATGCAGCATAGTGAAGAAAAGATGAAGGTTGGCTTCATAGATGAAGAAGCATTCCAAGAAAATGAGGAGGTAATTGTTGTTATTATAGAGGAGGACGAAGATATTACAGAGGCAACAGACATAGAAGCATAGGAAGTCTCCATCCAAGAAGAGGAAGCAGAGAAGTGGTAGGAGATGATTGAAAAAGAAGAGTGGATAGAGATGATTGAGGAAAAACTGACAGAGGAACCAAGTAAGGACACTACTAATGAGGTGTTGGTAGTGACCTTAAGAACAAAGGGGTTCTCACTTCCTCAAAAACAAATTATTCGAGTCAATCAACGATTTAGAAAGTTTTGTTATTCCCTTTTTCATTAACAATTTGTCATTAAAAAGGACATCAATGCTTGAAATTGGATATACTAATTTGATAAATTATGTCCTTGTTATTATCTTACAACAGGTGGCTTAATTACAAGCTGTAAAACTTTTATACAGGAAAATGGGTGGAAGCAAGCCACTCATTATTGATCCAGGATGAAGTTCAGCATAAAGGGCATGTTAAGCTAACGATAATAAAGAAGCGCTGCATGGGAAGCAACCCATTAAAACAAGTTTTAGTTTTATTTTGTTTTAGTTCTATTTCGTGTGTTAGTATAGAATTTTATTTCATGTCATTTTGTGTTATCCTTATTTCTTTTTATCCTTTTCTTTTATATTTTTTAGGGATTTAGTTCATTATTAGATAGATCTAAAATTAGGAAATCATCACAATAAGGAAAGTACCAAAAAACCCTCTCACTTTTATCTATACTTGTATTGGGGACAATGCACAACTTTAATTATGAGGATGAGTTTAATGAATTTTTAACAATCTTTTCAAGCTTATTAATTTTCAATGATTTTTTAGCTTATTATAATCTTGATTATGAATCTTATTAACTAATATTCTAAATTGATTGAAATTTGTCCATTAATATTGTGTTTCATTGTTGAATATTGATTGAATTGGTATGAAAAAGGATGATGGTTAGAATAAAATTAGTTTTCTAGGTCATATTTTTAGTAATCATTGAGATGATCAAGTTAAATAATATTGCATATTATTTACATATATACACCCATTTTTTTTGCAAGCTTGAGCCTAAAGGAGCACATATTTTTATAATTTTTAAAGCTCTTGTTATTTTTTAATGAGTGATATCATGTGTAGTAGGATGATTCTAGAACTTGCTTTTATTATGCATATTGAAACCATATTTGTTAAATTAGAAGCATTGACATGATGAAGGCATTTAGATTTAACAACTTGCTTTAGCTTACTTCTTTGATAATTACCATACCCATAATTTTATCGTTTAGGAATAACAAAGTTGAGCCTTAACATTTTTCATAAATTAAGCCCAACCTATTAAGCTTTATTCTATTTTTCTTTGAAGACCTTTTTATTGATTTGAACCCTAATGGTTATTTACATTATTTGCTAGTTTGAAACTTCAATTTTGAATGGTCTAATATTTCTTTAATTGTGGGACATGATGAATGCTCGAAATTATTTTTAAAAAAATCAAGGATGTATATAAGAAAGAAGAAAAGAATAAGTATATAGTACAATTAGTTTTGCAATGAAAGGACCTATGTGTATTGTGAATAAGTTTCATTATAATGTTCTTTATAGTAAATTTAATTCAAATCAACTTTTTTATTATCCCAATCATACGTAACCTAAGCCTTGTTACAACCTAAGACCTTTGGATTTTTATTTTTAGTTTACTCATAAGTGGTGAAGATGTGATTTTATTGCAAGGATGTGGTAAGAATTCTACTATGCATTGATTGAGAGTTTGATACTTTTCACCCTAAACACTTGAGAGCATTGATTGGCATCTTATTGAGGGTGCAAAGATTAATGCTTTTGACTTCAACGAGATTATGATGTGAATACTATTAATATTGCTTAGGAAGTTAATTTTATGATAGATTAACTCTGACTGTACGTTAATTTGATTCAATATGATATGATGATGTATATGAACGGACAAATTGAGTTTGGCAATGTAGAATTATATTTTTTATTATAGTTTGCTTGAGGACAAGCAAAAGCTTAAATGAGGGGATGTTTGATAGATGCATAATTTCTCATATTTAATGCATTTTTGCTTGATGATTTATAATTTTATTGTATATTTGGTACTTAATGCCTTTCAAGTGTGTATACAGATCATAATTGCCTTCACATACTTAAACGAGAAGAATTTGAATGAAAACGTGACATAAAATAACAATTTAATGCACAAAAGGGATGCACATCAGTGCATCTTCCCATGCATTGCTCCCAGGCCATGCAGTTTTGTGATACTCAGAGAATTTTGATATGCACGATCGTGCTTTTGCTAAAATCCTAGAATTCAATATATAAAGACGTGAATAAGGAATTGAGAGGAGAGCAGATGTTAGGAGGTGATTCCAAGTGTGGAGGTTAGTCTCAAGGAGTGATTTTGGTCCAAAGAAGCAAAAAACATTAAGAAATCATGGAAATATCCATTAGAATACAAGATAAATCCTCTATATTGCAAGAATATTTGATAGAAGACAATAAGGAAGATTTAGAATTATGAACTCATTGTTTTCTATTCATTTTCTTTCAATTTCTATTTGATTTTGTATTCGATAATTTGTAACTAAACATGTTGTTAGTATTTAGGTTAGATGAACTCTATGTTAATACTTTCATATTATTTGATTCTTTTATTAATGCAATTAGTTTGATTGTTATATTATGATATGATTATGTGTTTTATTTATGTTCTAATAAACCCAAGAATATTATATCATAATCTGATTTTATATGTAGAGATTAAAAAAATCCTAAGTTTGAGTAGATCTACCGTAATTTGAAGGAGTTGATTGCAACCCTAAAGATATAATGACATAGATCTTCCAAATTAAAGACAAATCTAATAGAGAGATTCACAAATTGGTAAAACAATCCGATAAATTTAACCTGAATAATTGTGTTGAAAACCTTAGGATTAGTCATGAATAGACTCAAGGTCAACTATTAGCATACCATAGGAATCTCTATGGTCCAATAAATTAATAAATCAATTAAATAATAAAAGATCAATTTGTTAAGGGTATAGGGGGATTCAAAACCTAGATACTAATTACTGATATCGGTACTTTTCTAAGTGAATTCTTAATTCTCTATCCAATATTGTTGCCTATTTTATTTCCCTTGCTTTAGTTTTTATTTTCTTTATTAAAATACAAAATCAATCCATAAGCTAGATAATAAAAAAGGTAATTACTAGTAATCACTATCTTCGTGTGATTGACCTGTATTTGTCAGTACTAGCTACAACAACGTTGTGCATTTGCGGTTATTACAATATTGACTAACTCAAAATAAGTCAACTACCAATCCTAGAATTAGGATAAGTTTCATTTTTTTCGTTTTATTTCGTTAATGCTTTGTTATTTTTATTCTTTATGTTTATTTTGTAGAGAGTTAAATTGATGGATGTTCATGACATGAAGTGTGTCCAAGTTCCTTCTCCAATGCTATCACCACCACAATACTCATAAGGATTCTTGCCCTTTTTTATTTTTATTTGCTATAATTGTTATTTTTGTTGTTTTTAGTTGTGTCATTTCCACATTGAGTACAATGTGTCATTCAAGTGTTGGACATACATGCACCTGCATGTAATTTATGTGTATGAATTTTACATTTGCATTGTGTTAGTTTTTAGTAGGTTGACATTGTGTTGTCTGCATTGTGTGAATGTGTTGATGGCATAAATTGAATGGAATTGGCTTACCTTTGAACATGGTCATTTAAACTATAAAGGTACATTAGCTTCTAAAGTTTATGTTTTAAGTGCCTTTAGAATGAATATCCATGTTAATTAGGATATAGCATATCTTTCACTTTACGACATTTGTTTGGATACATTTATAAGTACATTCATTTAAATTGGTAGGCATCATTAATAACCTTTCATGGGAGTGATTGACTAAGAAAAAATGAGGTAGGCGAAAAAAATGTGTGTTAAATCAAATTCTTATTCTGTTGGCCTTTTTTAAGAAAATTGGTTAAGATAGCTAGTAGCTAGTTGAGAGTTATAATATAACTAAGCAACTGGGGGCATTCACAACAAAATGTTTTATTTGCATCAAAAGACTATAATGACACTCCAACCAGGCTAAATAAAAAACATAATTGATACGAACCCACGAGGTAACCTGCCCTAGGAACTCTTGATCCATTTGTTATGTGTGCCTAGAATCCTAGAAAACAAGTTGAACGATCAATCTTGAATGTGGATATCTCCTAAATTAAGGAAACAATATGATTTATCAAGATATGAACAAATTATTAAGGAAGAAGTCTTAATAAGATCTTATTTACTCAAAAAAATGTAAATTTAGGCTTAATTAAAAAACCATAATCAGGCCACTTGCTAATTGCATCTTAATTATACATATTGGGCTTTCTTCAAACCCATGCTTCATGATCAGCCTTGTATCTTAGATTCCAAGCTTAGTTTACCATGTACTAAGTCTTGTATGAAGATAAGTAATTAATCTTAGTAATGCCTTAGCACCTTCAATAACAACCTCCTTTTCTTGCATCTCCATGACTAATCCTTGCAAAACTTCTTTCGTTCGTTTAATCCTTGCACTAGTCATTGGACCTCCAATTCCTTGTAATGGGTCTTGGGAAAATTTGCTAACGTAGTCTGGATCCATTTGGTCAATATCTTGATCCCCATCATTCCACCCCTCCTCGAAAGGATTCGTGCTTGAATCACCCACATCAAACAAAGATAAATCAGCAACATTAAAAGTACCACTAGCATTACCATAGTTGCTTGGAAAATTGAGCTTGTAGGCATTGTCATTAATCATCTCCTAGACTTGAAAAGTCCATCTCCTCTAGGCTACAATTTTGACTTCCTTTGTGTGGAAAATCATTGCTTCCTCATGTGTAACCACACCCTTATCTCTAGGTTCAAAAACAACTTTTATATGCCCCTTATTAGTTTGTCATACATATTATTCATTTTTCCTTTCAACATTAGCCTGAACCTTGGCTTGTAAATCCTTCACAAAATCTTCATTTTTCTTCCTATCAAGATTAGCATGTTCATTAGTAGGCAAAGGTAAAATATCCAAAGAAGTTAAAGGATTAAAGCCATATACAACTTCAAAAGGTGAAAATGAAGTAGTAGAACGAATAAACCTGTTATAGGCAAACTCAATATATGGCAAACACTTTTCCCATCATTTTATGGATGATAGCATGCAACAAAGTAGTGAGTGTCCTATTATCTACTTCAGTTTGTCTGTCTATTTGGGGATGTGCAACAATAGAAAACAAGAGTTTAGTGCCTAGCTTATTCAATAAAGTGAGCCAAAAACTTAAGAACTTAACATCTCTATCACTAACAATTGTCTTGGGCAAACCATGTAATCGAACAACCTCTTTAAAGAATAAATAAGCAATATGTGTTGCATCATTGGTGTTAGAACATGAAAAAATGAGCCATTTTGCTAAACCAATCAACAACAATAAATACGTTGTCCTTACCACTTTGAAACCTTGGTAAACCTATGATAGAATCCATAGAAATATCAATCCAAGGTTGAGTATGCACAAGTAAAGGTGCATATAAGCCATGGGGTTTTACTCTGGACTTTACTTGTTTACATGTTATACACTTGTCACAAATATATTGCACATCATGCTTCGTTTTAGGCCAATAAAAATGTTCATGCAATATATCCAAAGTCTTATGACACCAAAATGCCCCATCAAATTGCTCCCATGAGTTTCCCTAATAAGCAACTCACAAATAGACCCAGCAGGCACACATAATTTATCTTTCTTAAATAAAAATCCTTCATGTATATAAAAGACAACAAACAAACACTTAGAACAAGCATCCCACACTTGGACAAAATCATAATCATTTGCATTCAATTCTTTAAGAAATTCAAAACTAAGTAGTTTAGTTTGCAAAGAAGTAAGTAATGTGTAATTTTTAGACAATGCATCAGCCACAACGTTCTCCTTTCCATGTTTGTACTTGATGACATAAGGTGATAGAGAACCATGGGCATGTGAAAGACAAGAAGAGAAGCTTACATGGTGTGATCCACCTCAAGGAAGCCTAGGATACGACTTGCATGTACATGAGCTTGCAAATGAGGCTTAGGAGCTGAAATTGGATCAGATTTGAAGTCTGAATGTGCAAGGCCCTAGCTGAACGAAATCCCTATATCAAAGGCCCAACATTCAATTCTAATGTTCCTAAAGATTCATTACAAGTTGTTGGAGGCCTAATGAGAAGAGTTAGGGCCAAAGAAATGAAGCAAGCATTGAATTGTTTCATCCAAGACCTTCAAAAGATATAACCCATGTTGTTGAGTCAGATTTTATCTCATGAAGGTCCCAGAGGCATTGTCTTACTCCTTAAAGCCCAATATGAAGTATCCAAAGGCCCACATGGAGTCCAATTAGCAGAACTCACTTAAAATACCATGTGACATGTGCCACTTAAAAATAAGGAGAAGTACATGATCTATAAGGTCCAATATGTTCAGATCATGTTTTAATTAGTTTCCTATTTGTTTTCCTTGAAAGAAGGTCATCTAGTCAACACCTTTCTAAGTTTATTTTGTTTCCTTTTATTCAGTTTCTTCTTTAGGACATTAAGTTAGGAAGTTTTCTTATAAATAGGCACCCTCTATGTACTTTGGAATGGAATTTTCATTTAGAAATACTATTGAATATTATTAGGAGAATTCTTTCTTTCTTTGTATTCTTTAAGAATACTTGACTTATTGAAGGAGTGGTCTTCCTTTGTGGCGTCCCAAGGTTAGAGTTCTAAGAGACAAGTTCTCTTAG
>JANZXP010110653.1:0-18342 GCA_027576715.1 Erythroxylum flavicans
AATTAACATTAAACATAAAAGAACAACAATGGAAATCAAACTAAATGAAAACATACAAAATGAATCCTAAACTACAATAATAATTAACAATTATCCAAGAAAATACATGTCAATTACATAAAAAAACATATACTAATGCACACCTATCACTAATATAATTCCTTCTTGTACCATGAAATGAGATTTTCCTAATTAAGCACTAAATTGAAGTCTTCATTTCATTACAATGCATGTTTAGTGTTAAACAAACAAACATCAAAAGAAGACCCAAAAACTAGAAAGTCATCTATGAATACCTTGATTGATTTCTCCACCATGTCGAAGAAAATACCCATCATATAACATTAGAAAGTGTTTGTAGGATTGCACATCCTATAACAAAAATGCTCTAAATACTTGTAAACTTCATATCTTATATATCCATCAAGGAAATAGTAAAACTTATGTCCCACTAATCTTTCTAAAATTTGGTCAATAAATGGTAAAAGGAAGTGATCATTTCGAGTAATAGCATTCAATTTCCTATAATCAACACATACCCTCCACTGAGTGATGGTCCTAGTAAGAACCAACTCATCCTTCTTATTTCTTACAATTATCACGTCCCTTTTCTTCAGCGTAACATGTATATGACTCACCAAAAAACTATCAAAGATAGGATATGATATTCCCACTTCTAGAAGTTTAATTACCTTAGAGTGCATAACTTTTTTAATATTAGGATTGAGGCAATTTTTTATTCTTCACAATATGCTTGTGATTATTCTCTATAATGATTTTATAGGATTACAAAAATGGACTAATCTTATGAATATTAAAGATGGTCTATACAATTGTCATTTTGTGCTCTTTTAGAATTCTAAATAAGTTATTTTCCTACTTAAAACTCAAAGAAGAAGAAATAATAACGTGATATACATTATTTTTTTCCTAGATATACATACCTTAAATTAGGAGGTAATTGTTTCAACTCAAGAGTAGGTACTTTTAGCATAGATGGTAAAGGCATAACCTTTAATTCCTAAATCCTTAAATGTTTAAAATACTAGTGATTTATAGCCTTCACCTTCTATCCTTAAAACATAATCTATAACATTTAACTCCTCTTTTTATCATCCATTCCTAAAGCTAGACATGCTTCCTAAGGATCCTCATAAGTGACTTTAAATAATATCACATGAATTATAAAGTTAATGAAATAATGTGGATGAATTATAAAGTTAATGAAATTATATGTCATTGATCATCAAGGGCAAGACCTCTCAAAGTCTTAAATATGATGAATTCTTCCTTGCTTTTCCCTACCCTTAATGTTAGCTTACCCTCAGTTACATCAATTATCATCCATTAAGTAATAAAAAAATGGTCTCTATAGGATGATTGGGGCCTTAATATTATACTTTATGCCCATTAACAAGAAGTTAACAGAAAAAATGAAATATCCTGCTTTAACAAATAAATCTTCCATTACCACATATAGGTACCTAATAGATCAATCCACTAACTAGAGTGATACTGTAGTTAGCTTCAGTTCTCTAATTCCATGGTTTATAAAAAGAGATAAAGGAATTAGGTTAACATTAGCACCTTAGTCAGATTACCAATTATAATCATCAAAAGCATTAAAATAATAAGGAATCATAAAACTCTTTAGATCTTTTAACTTCAGAAGTAACTTATTTTGAAATATCACACTGCACTCCTCAATTAAATACACCATTGTATTCTCCTAAAGTTTGCTTTTACTATCGATGATCTCCTTCAAAAACTTAGTATAAGATGACATCTAAGCTAATGCTTCAGTAAAAGGAATGTTAAAATGCAACTTCTTAAAAATCGATAAGAATTTTTTAAAGTTAATCTCATTTTTTCTCTTCCTCAACTTTTTAGGATAAGGGATTATTAAGTTTGTGGGTATTTATTAAAGATTTGTGTTAGATATAGGTAAGAATGACACTGGTTTTGTTATATCCAATTGTTTTCATAACTCCAAAATGATAACAGCTTCAGGTGTAGTTAAAACTAGCATTGGTTTGATTCTTTTTTAAAACTATCCTATTCCGATATCAACATTAGTGCTAGATATGGGTGAAAATTAAACAAATTTTGTATTATTTTCTTAATATTATTCTTCTTCCTTAACTCTTCCTAATAGTTGTATTTTCATCTTTCCATTGGCGTTAGTACTAATTATTTTTTCTACTCCTTAAATTGATGGCATATAGTTAATTTGCAAGATATACCTTACCACTACAAGAAAGTGGTCCTTGACCTCTTTCATTTTCCATTTTAGACAATTATATAACTTTCATCTCTAAGTTGCGAATAGACTCCATATTTAAATGTACAATTTTTATTTATAAAGATCTTCCTCTTATTCAAAATGTCAACCATTTGTGACACTAAATTTGAAATAGCTTAAACCTATTGTTTGTATTTATTACTTCATCATTTTGGTTATTGAATTTCTTACTAAGGTCTTGGCGGCCTCCTAACTAGAATATTAACATAGATTATATATATGGATGATGCAACTAAGATAAGTTTAGTGTAAAGATATGTTTGGAAGGGATGATGTGAATAAATATATAATATATAGTGCAACATTAGTTTAAAACATCAATAATCATTTAGCATAAAGCATTGCCCTTTAGGCTTAAATTAGATAGTACACTTTAAATCAGGTTCAAAACCATTAGATCAAACTCCCAACTTATGGATAATCAAATACTGAAACTTATAACGTAAGAGAGGACAAGTTAGTCAAATACAAGGAAATATTCAGATAAAGGAAGGAGAACATATAAGTAAACATTGAGGTGATACCTAGGCAATCAAACCACAAGGTCGATTATCTATCAAAGAAAATGACCAATAATGGTTTTGTCCCTCTAGTAATATTATGTAAAAAGCAGGTAAAGCCAATTAAATCATCGATCAACTAGGTAACCATTGTAAAGGAAGATAAAGTGGATTACATATATATAATACAAAAATACTTACAAGATGGAAAGCTATTGAATCACTAAAATAAGGCCAAAAAAAGCTCATAACTAAGGCCTCAAAGTATTCTATCATAAATGGGTAGCTACATTAAAGGTTATTCCCCCTACTATATCTAAAATGAGTACTTAAATCTTAAATATAATTTATCCTTGTAAAGATTCATGAAGGGGCATATAGGGCTCTTTAAGGGGGAACATCCCTAGCCCATAAAATCTTTAAAAGGGTTGCTTTTGTTTTACAAATTTTAAGAATGCTAGTAAGTTTGTAAGAAAATCCACCAAATGGTAAAGGTATTTAAAAGTGCATCATTCTTCTATCATTAGTTACATCATAATATTAAGTGTCATCTTTTTTGTTTAATAAGGAATAGATAACTTAAATGGTACTCCCTTAATACATATGCAGTATATATATATATATATATATGTATGTATGTTTAATTAATTAAAAAGGGAACATCTAATCATGATAAGATTTAGCCAATTAAACTACCTAGTCAATATTGGATTTAAATATATTAAGGATAGTTAGAGTTCAACTAAAAATTAAAGAAGGATTGATTATGAAAAGAAGTTATCCTAATGTATTTCTCATACACACTATTCCGAAGCATAATTAATGATCTTGCATACTTAACACCCTTCAAATTTATTGATTAAAGCATCAAAGTGCCACTATTAGAGACACCCTTAGCCTATTAGTAGTTTTTTTGTAGGATTACCAAGTTGAGACCAACCCAAAAGACAAACCCCAAATTCTATTTATATAAGGTATAGCCTTAACACCTATTGTCTAAGACTATTTTTGGGTATTATGACTAAAACATTTAGAAAAAGTAATAGATTATACTACCGAATCTAACGTATAAACTTATAGACTCAATTATAGATAGAAAAATAAAACTGGAGATATTACAAAGTCTTGATCTCACAGAAAACTAGTTACCAAATCTATAAATCTTAGTTAAGAAAGAAAACTAAATAAACCAAATAGTTGAATAAAAGTCATTATACTAATGAAATAATAAAAAGAAAGCAAACAAACTAATGAAAGAAATCAATAAGGCAAACATTAGGGATTTGGTCACTTACATGAATATCAAATTATCATACATGATTAATTATTTGAGTTGAAGTAACAATTAACCTTATGTATATATGCCCGTTTTCAAGCCACATAGGTTTATATAGCTAGGTAACCACCATCTATTGATGCACAATTTAACCTAATGAAAACTTATTCAATACAGTTAATTAATATGGTTATTACTAAATTCTAGGATACTATCATTGTATAATGCTAAAGTGTTTAGTCTCCTAATGCATAAATCATACTTCACTTGTTAGTCCGTCACATGATCCCTATAATTGAATCTATGGTGATCAAACATACACTCAGTAATTAAAATAAGAGAATAAATTCAACCAAATAATAAGCAATCATGTATTAATATTTAAAAGGTACATTATAGGCTACATCGTTAACCATAAGGTTAAATTTTAACTGCCAAACGAAATAAAAACAAAACTAAAAATAAAACTAAAACAAATAAATCTCATCATAGAAGAAAAGAGTAAAAGAGAATTTCAAAAGAAAATCTCACTAAAATTCTAAAACAATCTCCCTAAAATATGCTAAGATTGGCTATATATACATATATATAAGAGAAGTCTAACAGAAGTTTAATTTTAATACAAGTCTACTAGAAATCACCTAGACTAATTCCAATAAAATTATCTCTATATATGATTACAAAAATAGAGTTTTAGATGAATTAAACTTGAAAAATTATAAATTCTAGTAATATAGGTCTGAGAACCAGCTTTTATTATAGATTTAAAATGGCACCGCCCTTATTTTAGTTCTCTCACTCTTCATTAGTCACTATATAATCAGCATCTAACATACTTCATAATTGATACTAGTTTGGTACTGTTTCTCTGTGTAAATTAAATACAAATTTAAAATTGATTATATTTCATGTCTAGTGCATCTGGTAGTATTTCTTAGCCCCAAAGACCATTGTGAATCCCCTAACTTCTCTACTCCCTCTTTAAGTTAGAATTAATTCTCGAAGTCTTCTACAAAGTTATTATCCATCATCTTACCTCCCAGATCACTCCAAAATATCATTAATTGGATTACTATGAAGAAAGTTGCACTAAATCTTGCATTTATCCCTCAAATTCAATCACCTTTAAGATAATGAACTAAATATAGAAAAAATAATAAAATCCATATAAAACATATTATAAAGGTGTTAAATAGCATTTAGATAGGCCCTAAATAACATTTAAAATATCAATCTATCAATAGAAGATAAAGGTATTGACTACATTTTCATTGGACTAAAAGTTATTATTTGACTTTAGAATAAAAATGAAATTAAGACTTAGTATTTTCTAACATTAATTAAGAAATATTTGCTCTTAATGTCTTTATCTTTTCTCTAAATATCTTCTCCTACTTTCCCAACTTCCATAGAGATTAAAAACTCAACTCATTTCCTACTCGATGGTAATTTCTTCTATAGAGTGTTGCTTTTGCTTTTTCTTTTCATTTTGCTTTTTACTTTCTTCTTCCTCATCTTCTTTCAACTCTACTCCCTATTTCCCTTACTCTTCTTCCCCATCCTTTCTTAATCTTCAATCATTCTTGGTCTTCCTCTATATCTTCCCTTCATTCATATTCTTATGTTTTTCTTGTTACTAATGTGCCTCCATTAGATCTTTGTTTAATAATGTTTGCTTCTTAAATGTGGGAAGCTCATTTTTATCATTCCATATTTAACTTTATTAATTTCCATTGTTACCAATATTACAATCATATTTTGAGCTTTGTATAGGTTAGTTGAGTTTTTTTCCTTTCTAAGCAAAGATTTCTAAGCCTCTGCCAAAACTTAGCAAACTTTCCTCTCTCCTATAACATTTCCTGCCTTTATCTTTAAAAGCTTTTGCTCTTGCTTTAAGCTTCGTTCACTCTCTTATTCTTCCTCCCTATTTTATTGCTCCACTTTCTTTCACTCTAACCACAATTGAAGCAACAAGGCAATACCTGGAGAGCCACTAGGAAAAATATCATAAAAGGGAATTATTATAAGCTAATGGGACTAAATAGTTAGTCTATTCCTCAAAAGCAATCTCTTAATGCTTCATTAATTAGTACCTTGGATGTCTCTAATAATTCTACTAATAATATCATTTCAAATGAAAAAACTTTGACAAAGGGAACCAATATGTAGTCTCATATTGGTCAAGATAGTAAAACTATATTGGAGATTTTTAAAACAATTATCACAAATGGGATCATTCTTTTCTAAAGAACTTGGTTAAGAAAAGTTCATATCAACTTCCACTTGTCCAAGATCATATATTTTAAGGGATCATCTTATAATGATATACTCACCAACCCACCTAGGACTTCTAAAGGATGAGTTAAAAATAGTTACCCATCCTTATATCAATACTAATACGGAACACTAGGGGCCATATCAGTCCTCGAAAATAATAATAGTCTATGATTATTTTAAGTCAATAGAGGATGTTAACATAGGCCTTTTAAAGACCAAACTCAAGGTTGATAAATGCCTGCATCTTTGGTTTCTCAATAAAACTTAAACAATTTTCACTAACCATCATGCTCATTTCAATAGGAGAATAGTTGATGGTTATAATAAAGACAAAATTAACATCCTTAGCTCTTCTATCTTTGACCAATGTATCCATCTATAAGTTGATCTCTTAGGCACAAGCTTAATATGGATTTCTTTCATCTTTTGTCTTAATTTTTCTTTCTAAAGAATCTCTTTATAGAGCAATCTAAAGGACATCTATCAATGATCTATAGTTAATTGTGGGACTTCAATATCATCCTCCTTACCTTTAAAGCTGAAGGGAATATATGCTTAAGGAATCTTTAAAGAGACCTTAGATCCTGTACCTTAGGCACTGAAGTCACTAACCACAAATATAAAGGTTGTTTCTTCATTTGGTGCAATAGGCCAGGGGATGAGTGGTTAGTGAGGAAGAAGATGGATAGGGTGTTAGTTAATCAGGTTTCACTCGAGAAGTCTCCTTGTAGTAACACTATATTCAAAAACTTCTTAAACTTAAACCACTCACCAATTGAAATACATGATTTAACAACTGGGTAAAGGAGAATCACACCCTTCATATGCTTTGAGGGTTTTTAAGAAGATATTATTAAAAGTATAAGTATGGAAGTGACAGGCTTTGAACTGTAATGGGCCTTAAAAAGGAGCTCAAGAAACTCAAGTCAAATCTTCACTCTAATATAGAGTTAAGATTACTAAAATAAGAGAACTACTAAATCAAAAGCAAAAGGACCTTTATAACTCACTTAGGAATTCATTAGCTTAAATTAATGAGAAATTTGCTCCAATAAATTATTTAAAAGCTCTGGTAAGTTATTGTTCTTGATCAACCAAAAAGATAGAATTCTCTTACTTAAAGAAGCTGATAGATACTCCAAGTTTGTCTAAAAAGCTCTTCTAACTAGAAGGAATAATAATAAAATCTTTTATTTAAGTTTAGAAAATGGAAGTGTTTTAAACAATCAACCTTAACTCTCAAACCATACTTTGGATTACTTTAAAAACTCAATAAGACCTTATGCTTCAAACTCATCTTTTATTTCAGCCCTTGTTTTATGATCAAACTTATATCCCAACTTTAGTGTGATCTACTCACTAAGTCACTCATTAAGGATGATATTGAAAAGGCATTTTTTTCAATTTTAACCTTGCTTCTTCCAAGGATTTAGGATATCCTAAAATCTCATGTATATAAATCAGTTTTAGAATTTTTTTTCCAATTTTAGAATGACAAAAGGCTAAAAAAACACATCTATATTTAATTCCTAAAGTTGCCAATTCTTCCACTTTAAAAAACCTCAAGCCTAATTGCCAAAATTTTAGCTAATATATTGAATTTGGTTTTCCTTCTCACATCAACTTAACCCAAGTTGCATTCAGAGATGAAATATCTATAAGGGATAACATTTTTCATAACCAAGAATTCTTTTAAAACTATTATTTAAAATGATTAGGACTGAATTATGTAATGAAGATTGATCTTCAGAAGATATTTGACTCAATGGAATAGGAATTTAATCTTTACTCCTAGGAATCCGTTGGATCTATAACTCAATTCATAGCTTGGATAAATTAATGTACCACTACATCATCTTTTAGTGTGCTTGCCAATTGGGAGCCCTCAAATGCATTCAGAGGAGCTAGAGTAATCAAACAAGGGGAACCCCTCTCTCCATATTTGTTCACAATCTACAATGAGGTTCTATCTATACTTATTTCATATAATATTGGCATCGAGAATAATTTCAAATAATATAAGAAATGTAAACAACTTCAAATTTATAATTTCTCATTTAACAACAGAGTTGATCCTATTTTTATATCTTATCTCACCAATTCACTAGACATTTTCAAAAGCTATTTGGTTTGAGTGTTAGTAGAGAAAAGAGTTTCACCATGGTTTTACCAAATGCATCTCATATATCTTAAAGACTTGTTGATATTTTAGGTTTGGTCTTCAAACCCCCCCCCCCTACCCTGGTGGCATACCTTAGAGTCCTAATTTTTGTAAGTGGAATGTCTTATCATGATTTCTAAACTCTTAATGATATGGTAAAGAATAAAATTGATCATTGGTTTAATAAATCTCTTTCCTATGTAAAGAGATTATAATTGATTTTATATATGCTTAGCATCTTGTACATTTATTGACAATCACATAATATTTTTTGAAGAAGATTTTCATAGACATAAAGAAACTTCTAAGGAATTTCTTTTGGAAATGGGATGAACATAGAAAGCCTTCTAAAAAATTAGTTGGAAATGAATTTGCTTACTAAGGAAAGAAGGAGGATTAGTCATTCACTCGATCAAAGTAGTGAACAATGTTCTGTTTGCTAAAAGATTATGGAGACTTCTAAAGGATAAGGAATCCCTGTATTTAAATTGGTAAATGAAAATTATATTAAGGACAAAAGCCTTTGGACCATATAAACCAAGAAGGAGTCCTTTTGGCTAATGACTCAAATTCTATAGTAAAGGGACTTGAAGTTATTATACCATCTAGTAAGAAAGGAACATAAGATTATTCAAGAATCAACAATAAGACCTTGAAGTTGTTAATTTGATGAACATTAGAATGATCAGTAAGATGATATTGACTAGAGCAGAAAGACTTTCCCTTTCATATGAATTGGCTAATAGAAGGAATTTATAAAAGTTTACGTGATTTGTTTAAGCTCACAAGCTCAAAGATTTACTTAACTCATCATTTAAGTTTCGCACTGATGTAAAAGTTATTTATCAGCTTGTAATTATACTTCAATTTTCTAGCTATTATTTTGTTACTCATTTGACTTTAACCTAATAATAGATATTTTGAATTTTCCAAAAAATAAAAAAACCAAATCAAAAGCTATTTTTATATCTATACAAAATTAGAGAAAAACCCAAAAGATGTTCATAAGTTACTTATATTACTTTAATAATAAAACCCTAATTTGTTAATTTTTTAATAACAAAGGACTCAATAATGAAAAAAACTAAAAAAAGCTCAAACACAAGTAAACTACAACTACGATGAGGAATAAGAAAGAGCTAAAAGAAATTATTAGGTAAAAGAATATATCCTTGGAAATAGTTTATGCACTCTCCAAAATTAGCGTCTCATCGTTTTGCCTCCCCTTGACAAACTTGGAAGAAGAATGAATGAAAATGCATTGTTTTGACCATCATCTTCTTCTCTCAAGTGCCACTATATTTTTTCTTTGTTTCATTTATTCTTATTTCTGGCATTTTATGATATAGAAGAGCACATTTTTTGAGCTTTTAATTTCTAAAATTAATCTCCACTTTCCTGCTTTCTCTAAATAAGTCCTTTCTAATTATAACTAGGTCTCTTTTTAAAATTTTAATTTATTTCTAGCCCTTATCTTTTTAAAATGATTTTATCCTTTTTATCTTCCAAACCCTTTAAATAAGCCCAAAATTTTTGAAAAACCCTACTTCCTTTTTAAAATTTCAAAAACATTAAACACATGAATAGAAATAATATAAAATAGGTTAATTAAATATGAAAAATTAAAATATGAATTTATAAAAGTAGAAAATTACAAATAAAGTTTTCCACTTTTGCCCTTTTTGATTTAAAATTAGCCTTTAAAGTCTTCTAAAAATTGGTCTCCATCCTTTTACCTATCAAAACATCATTAGTTAGAATTTTATGGAAAAGGTTACACTAAAAAGTCTTTCATTTATCCCCAAATTTTTGTTACCTTCAAGACAATAAACTAAACCTTGAAAAATATAATAAAATCCATGTAAAACATATTATAAATATGCCAAATACCATATGAATAGACCCTAAGTAATATGTAAAATATCAACATATCAAACTATCTCCCATATTTATCTCATTTCTTATCCTTAAACAATTAAATCCTAATTGCTAACCTATACAAAACAAACTAAAACAAAAATAATTCTACTTTCATACATGTACGGTAATATTTAGCATATATCACATTTCTTTAAACCATTAGATGTCTCTAATAAAGGAGTTATAGTCTCGTGAAGGTTAATGTAAATGTTTCCTAGAAACATAAATACTACCTACAAACATTAACCTAATACATATATTAGTTAACTTCAAAATCAATACCATATGATATACAAAACCAATAACATTTCATAAGCAAATCTCAATACAAATAAGACAAAGTAAATAATTTTTTGCACACTGTATCAAGTTCAATTACTATCAATTGACTAGTCCTTATAACTTGTCACTCATGCAAACAATTTTTGAAATTTTGTGAGAAACTCTCATCTTCCCCTATTGAAAGTTAACTTACCATAGAGTTAAAAGTCATCTACTCCTAGATATGTACAAACAAAAATAAAAAATTTTAATAAGGTTGTAATGGAGCCAAAAGGTTAAATAGTTTAACAAAAGAAAAGGGAATAAGAAAGACAAAGGTTGTCACAATTAGTAAAGTATTACAAATAAATTTATGAAAACTAAATTAGTAATTATTACACAAACTCCTCATATTCTAACAAAATTTCAATACTTTACAAATGTGTGTGTGTGTGTGTGTGTGTGTGTGTGTGTGTGTGTGTGTGTGTGTGTGCGTGCGTGTGTGTGTGTGTGATCTAACATAAGATTCCCCATCGTCATTGTCACTTTCACACACTTTACCATTTTCGCCACATTTGTTTCTTTGTATATCATATCAAATAACTATATCAAGTTATAAGCAAAAGTTGTACTTACTATGAATTAGGGTGTAGATACTTGTTTTCTTTTAGACTCAAAGTTCTTTAGAGAGGTTGACAAAGAAAAAGAGTAAATTTCATAAAAGGCTCCAATTGCCTTATTAATGGATTAATGTATAAAAGGTAAATAATTTAGGTCAAACTCAATCCTAAATGTCTTTATCATCTTTGTGCTTATACAAATCTTAACATTTAACCTAAAAAAAAGATGAAATTCAAGTTATTGAAATTCAAAATCAAAGAAGGCATCTGCTTTTGAAACAAAGATATATGTATGAAGGCACAAATTCTCACTAAATCGCTTTAAAATATGTCAAATCAAGTATTATTACTTAACAAATTTAGTTTCCTAGTATTTACAAAGTCAAAATTATTACCAAGTACTTAATCATATTATGCAATTACTTTTTTGTAACCAATGTCAACTTAGAATCATTTAAGAAGTATTATTTACTAAAATATTTTAATTGTTAAAAATAATTTTATTTAAAAATTATATGCCTATATTGAAATCAAAATAAATTTATTAAATAATTATCAATTTTAAAATATTTTATTTTAGAATAAAATATTAGATTAAATAATTAAATAATATTAATTATAATTTTATTAGTTATTAATAATAAATATATTTAATCGATCGTAAATTAGATTATGGAAAAAAATAAAATCAATTTTAACAATTTTTATAGGTTATCAAAACTGGAAGAACTAAAATTAAAAATCAAAACCAAAATTTAAACATTTACTAAATTAAAAGGAAAACAAAAACTCAAAAATTATAATAGAAACCAAACAAACTATTAACATTTAAGGAAAGATTTAGAAGCAATCAAACTAAATCTCATACAAGTTATTCGTGAAAGTGAAGCGTGTTTTAGTTGTTTTAGCTTTACTATCTAATGAAGATTGCTAAGAGAATTTGGTGCAATTTTTTTTTATATTCGAAGAATACTGTTTTTTCTTTTTCTTTCACATATGTTCTATGTGCTCTTAACTCTTGATGATGCAATGTAGCATCTTATCCAAAATCTATTCCTTACTTTGTTTCTTAAATCCATGACTTTTTCTGAGTCATGAATTTTGTATTTGTAGATTAGGTTTGTTAGACTAAGATAAAAACATAGAACATCATCACGTAGATCATGTTAAAAGGATCGTTTCATATGCATACAAAAAACAAAAAACACATACTTGGATTCTTGTTGTAGTTCCACCGGTTAAAGAACTTTTGTTAAAAGTTTTACTACAGAGAATCTTTTACATCTTTTGTTGTTCTTCATGTAAAGACTATATATGATGTGAGCAGGAGTAAGGATCAATATGGAGATGGCGTGTGTGACGAGGCCGAGTTTGTCATTCCAGTTGGACCTATGTCCAGAGCTAGGACCGAGAGACTCAAAGAGGCTCTCTATACGCATATAGGCCAATTTGTGAAGAGGATGGAGTGCACCAAGCCTATTAGAGGAGAGCTATCTGAATCACAACTCAAATTGATTCATTTATCTCAAATCTTTGAATTAGACTCACTTGGGACTTGAAGACCATTGTATTGGGCTGCGCATTATCACTTACGCCCAAGAGGAGAGGCTTTATTATTCTAATTTGGACTTGTTTTAAGTTATTTACATTTTGGGTTTCCATATATTTTAAGCCCAAGTCTTTTAGCATTAAGCCTGAGTATAAATACTTATGTTTTAGGATTTTTGAACAACTTTTGATCAGATTATCTTTTGTGAGCTGCCGGCCATATTAAGAAAAGAAAAACCTCTTGTTCTTTTCAACTTAGGAATTAAACATCACTTATCAACTGAATCAAACTGTGGCGTGATTTTGATCCTAAACAACTTTTTTGGTTTATTCTTTACCCGTTATCTAGATTACTCGAGACAAGTTCTTCATGAGGTCTAGCAAATAAATTTGAAACCTTACGTATCAGATTTAATTTAGTTAATTCGAATCTATCCTCTTCATCTTTCCTTGAATCCGAACAATCTTTCAATTCCGTGGTGCTCGTTAATATATAAGAAGAAACACACATCGATCTCTTTTATGTTACTCATTCTTTGTTTTTTTACATTCAAACAAAATGTAACTACCTTTGGTAGTTATTTGAAGAACATTAACCAAAAAACCCCTCATAGGTGTATAATGATTCATTATCTCCCACTCACACATGATGGGTTTTTATCTAATTAAAAAACTCTGCAGTGCTAATACTTGTTCAATAACCGGTGCGACCAGCATACGACGAGAGCACATTGCCATATATCTGTTAAGAGTATATGACATCTTGATTAACAAATTGATCCTAGGACTTATATATCATGAATCAAATGATACACAATATATAATCTTCATCATACATTATATCCAAAATATGACATTATAATGAGTGAACATACACAAAGAAATGTTTATCAGTACATGTTAACATCTACGTAATCCTAATGACTTTACATGCCTAATGTATACATCTCTAGAAATTGGCTTTGTCATTGAGTTTGCTATCATATCTCATGTAGATATATATTTCAAGTTCACCTCTCTTCGTGTAACTATATCTTTCACATAATTATACTTGGTATCTATGTGCTTTGTCTTACAATGAAATTTGGGGTCTTTAGTATAAGCGATTGTAGCTTGACTATTATAGTTAATGGTCACTGGATTAATTCGCTTTTAGTAACTCCCAAATGCACTAAGAATCGATGAAGCCACACAACCTCTTGTACTGCAGTTGAGAATGCTATAAATTCAGCATCTATTGTGGATAACGCAATGCAAGATTGTTTCTTACTTTTCCATGATATTGCTCCATGGTTTAGTAAGAATACATATCCTAAGGAAGATTTTTTTCATCTAAATCTCCTCCCCAGTTTGCATCTGTATACCTTTGTATATGTAAATCATTGCCGTAATAACATAATGCATAGTCCACAGTTCCCTTTAGACACCTCAATATTCTCTTTACAACTTTCCAATGTGCTTGGCCTGGATATGATTGATGTCTACTCACCATTCCAACAGCGTAACAAATATCTGGTTTTATACACATCATTGCATACATAAGATTTCCAAATGCACTAGAATAGGGAACATTCTTCATTTGTTCCCGTTCTTGTGGCATTGACGGGTAATTTCTCTTACTATGGCCTTCATCTTTAGCAATAGGATTATCAATTGGTTTGGAATCTTGCATAGAAAATCGTTCAAGAATTCTTTGAATGTACATCGCTTATGAAAACGATAACAATCTCTTCAAACGATATCTTGAAATTTGACTCCAAGAATGTATGCCGCTTCACCCATATCTTTCATTTCAAATTTAGATGATAACCAATCTTTGATTTGTGTAAGGAACATACAGTCATTGCAAGCAATCAATACATCATCCACGTATAAATATAAAATCATGAATTTACCTTTGGATCTCTTAACATACATACAATGGTCTTCATTAATCATTTGAAAATCATACAAAATGATTACGTTATGAAAACGAATGTACCATTGTCTTGAAAACTGCTTCAAGCCATAAATTGATTTTAATAACCGACATACCTTATTTTCTTGACCTGTCTTGATGAAACCTTTTGGTGTTCTATATAGAAATCTTCTTCTAATTCTCTATTGAGAGTAGTTTTTACATCCATTTGATGTAATTCAAGATCCATATTGGCTACTATAGCCAGAATAAGACGAATTGAAGCAAACTTCATAACAGGTGAAAAAGTTTCCTCATAATCAATTCCCTCCTGTTGTGTATATCTTTTTTCTACAAAGCGTGCCTTGTATCTTTCGATACTGCCATCAGCTTTTCACTTCATTTTGAGAACCCACTTGTTGCTAATTGTTTTGTGCCCTTTAGGGAGATCAACCAAGTCCCATACTTGATTGAAACTTAAAGAAGTCATTTCTTCTTTCATTGCTTTCATCCATTCTTCTTTAGCAAGGCCAGTAAGAGCCTCATTTACATTCCTTGGCTCTTTTTCCTCTTGCGGGACAATCGTATTAATTTCTCCTTCAATCTCAAAATGACGTCGGGAAATTATTCCTTGATTACTTCATCTTAAACGAGGTTCATCATAAATAAATTCATGATTGATTTGATTGCTCCGACTCAGATTAGTCATTATAGAAAACCTTTCTGTGGAATTGCTCCTACTTGGTTGAAGTTCCTCATCTTGATTTTTCATAACAGAATTATTCTGATCAAGCCTCTCATATAACAATAGGTCTTTAACTATTTCGCTTTGCTTGGGAAAATCATTCTCCAAAAATGTTACATCTCGTGATTCAAATTCAGTTACACCTTCATTACCTTGTTCACCAATGAACATGTATCCTTTTGAGTGTCCTGAGTATCTAATGAAAATACTTTTTCTCCCTCTTGGGCCTAATTTCCCATGTTTGTGAGAGAATCATGAACATAGGCTGCACACTCCCAAGGTTTGAGACTTGACATATCAGGTCTCTTACTAGTCCACAATTCATATGGTGTGCTAATAACTGATTTCAGGGGCACACGATTAAGTACATAGGTGGTTGTTAGCAACGCATCACCCCAAAAAGTTATTGATAAATTTGTTTAGGCTATTATGGACCTAATCATTTTTAATAGCGTCCTATTTCGTCTTTCAACGATGCCATTTTGTAGTGTGGTTGTAGGAATTGTTAACTGCCTTTCTATTCCTTTCTCATCACATAAAACCTTGAACTTGTCTGACAAGTATTCTTGTCCATAATCAGTTCATAATGCTTTTGTTTTCTTATCTAATTGATTCTCAACCAAGTTCATGTATTTTATGAAACAATCGAATGCTTTCAATTTATGAGAAATCAAATAGATATAACCATACTATGAAGGTGATGAAATAAACTGCCCCATATCTAGCCCTTACATTCATTGGACCACATATGTCAAAATGAATTAATTGTAATGGATATAAAGTTTCGTTTCCAAATGGCTTTCTTTCCATTTTACAAGTTAAACAATGCTTACATATAGGTAGATCTACTTGACTTAGATTACCTAAAAGTCCTTCTTTAGCTAATCGACTGATTAAATTTTGACCAATAAAACATAGTCTAGCATGCCACAAAGTTGCATCATTGTTGGAATTACTAAATGCAAATAATGAATAACTAATGTTATTATTTTTCTTTAATATATCCATTACTATAAAACCATCACATAAAAAACCATGACCATAATAAATAGATCCAAGATACAAATCCATTTTATCGCCGTGGAAATTTATATTGAAACCAAGTCTAACCAATATCAACATAGATAAAAGATTCCTACGAATCTGTGAAGCATATAATACTTCATGTAGGATAAGGGATCGTCCTCCACGCATATCCAATTTACATATACCAATTCCTTGTACATCAACTCTAGAATTGTCACCTACATAAAGTCATCGACTACCATGTGGGAGTTTACGAAACTCAACGGAGGCATCTTGATCCTGCGCTACATGGTTGGTTGCTCTTAAGTCTGCAATCCACAAAGGATGTGATTTAGTTAGGAAAACAGAACAAGAAACATTCACAGAACAAATGTTTGTACTATAAAGCTATACCTTCTTAGGCTCGGTACAATCTCGAGCAAAGTGACCCTTATTACTACAATTATAACACTTCACATGTTTCATATTCTTCTTCTTGAAGGGATGCTTTCCCTTTCCATGTTGGTTCCCTTTTTTTTCTTGGATTCCTGAGGAGAGTAGTTGAATTTTTTATTCATCTTCCACTTATGTCCACCATGATGCTTGCGTTTCTTGTTCATAGCTCTATGTGATCTAGAACTATATGCCTCAGAGGACATCTTTGAGGCTTTAAGATGCTCTTCCTCCAAGATGAGATGCCTCGTAGTATCTTCCATTGTCTTGATGTTCTCATTATGAGTTAGGTGCATCTTTATATGCTCCCAACTCTGAGGCAGTGAACGAATCACAGCTTGTACTTGTTGTTCATCAGAAAGCTCATAACCAACACCATGTAACTCACTTACTATGTTAGACATTTGCCTCAGATGCTTTTGCATTGTATCATCTGGGCACTTCTTATAAGTATTAAACTTAATTTTAAGTGACCTCACTTTGGTCACTGAAGCACCTCCAAAATGAGCAGCCAATGCAAACCACATGTCCTTTGCAGTTTCAAATTTACAAAACTCTCGCATGATATCATTATCTATGCTACTCAGCAATGTGATGTAAGTTAAAGAGTTCTTCTTTTTCCACAATTCATATGCATCACAGTCCCTCCTATGCTGGGTCGTGCCCTCTTCAGGAACTTCTATGGTTAGGTTTAATAGTTCAAGAGCCTCTTGCTCCTCCAGCACATATTGGATTTTCATATTCCATATTTGATAATTGTCACCATTGAATGCTGGGTTATAGTGCCCTCGTAAGGAACTTCCATGGTTAGGTTTAATGGTTCAAGAGCCTCTTGCTCCTCTAGCACATATTGGATTTTCATATTCCAGATTTCATAATTGTCACCATTGAGTTTCTCACCCCTATTGAGTTCAGCAACAACATTCTTTGAAGCAGTAACCATTTTGAAACACTAAGTTTCTATAATAAGAAAGAAATATATATGCACGTTAATGTCATATTAATTGTTCATAGAGTAAATAATTCGATCACAATTGCTTATGAAATCAAAAGTCTACTAATATGTTCAATCATCATTCATACAACAATCGAATCCTAATTACCTTACTCTAAATGAATTCCTATATGAAATACATGTAAACATATTACATAAATATCAAGACTTTGTTCTTATAAAATAATATATTGCATTAAATGTGCTACAACCTACGTATAGTCTATAGGTAACGAACCCTATGCAGAAATGAGTTCACGAGTTTGCGTGACAGAATTTGCAAAGCACGATGTACAATAGCTCTTACTATTTCCATTGGAAGACCTATAGGATACAAAGTCCTAATCAACTTCCTTCTACTCATCTCTTTAATAAATGTCATC
>JANZXP010110694.1:0-18340 GCA_027576715.1 Erythroxylum flavicans
GAATCAAGAATAAATCAAGTTAGAGTTTATTTATGGATAACATGTAGTTTCATGCATGTGTGTTGATGAAATGAAATATGTTTGTTTTAGGTAACCAAGAATACCGACAACAAGAGCAAGGAGAAGATCAAACTTGATTTTGGAAAAATATCAAGTTAAATAGGTGGGTAATATATTTATGGTTTTGTGATGATGAGCTATGATTCGTGTGTATGTATGATAACTATGCTTGTTTTATTTTCTGTAAAAGTATATCATGTGTTTGATAAGGATTTAGCACTTTGTGTGGATGAAAAACATAAAAGAAAAATTTAAGAAACATGAAAGCATGAATATATTATGATATGAATGTGCATGGAAAAATCTGTTATGTGGGTGAGAGATAAATCCGTTTTGTTAGTCATGTGCACGTTGACCTATAGCCTTCTCCCGGCTACCTGCTTATGGCCACGAGATCTAGAGAAATCAGACTCGTTTCATTTCACGGTGTAAACTTCGGTTTCGCCGTTTCGTTCCACCGAACTCTCGAGCCATTGTGTTGTGCATTGCATTTTTTATATGTCATGTTATGATGCAAATTTGTGTGTTATGCTTGATGATACATTTCAGCCTATGTTCTTTGTGATGATGTGTTGTAATATGAATATATGTTGTTTATGGTTCATTATCACTGGCTATAAATGTATTAACCACTGAGCTGTGTAGCTCAACCCCCTTTTCTTCTCTCCTCAGGTGCAAACCAAGACGATAGTGATCCGTGCAAGGCATCGAAACCACCTTATTAGTTAAAGACATTTGGACTAAGTCAGTCATGTAATAGCACATTTGGCATATCAGTATGGAGCATTTTTTGTATTTTGAATTAAGTTGATGTGTAATATATTTTGTAATAACTCAGACAATATTTTTTTAAAACGAATATAATGAAATTAAATTTCATGGTATGATTCTGTTATATTAAAGGTTTGGATAATGAGATGTGTATGTGCATGCTTTGCTTGACAAATTTGCCAATTGGTGTTAGTTTTAGAATAGCACGTAAGTGGGAAGGATTGCATATGAAAAACACAGACTAAAGGAATCGTCTATGATGACGTCACAACACAGAGGTAAGGAAAAATATAGAGGAAGAGTATCGTCTGTACTGACGTCAAAACATAGAGGCAAAAAGGAATAGAAAGGAGAGGTATCGTCTGTGCTGACGTTAGAACACAGAAGAAAGGATGAATCATGAGTGAAAGGATCATCTGTGAGGACGTAAGAACACAGAGGATAGACCACAGACGATAAGGGGTCAACACAGAAGATAAAAGTCAACTACAGAGGATAGAACACAGAGGATAGACCACAGACAATAAGGGGTCAACACAGAAGATAAAAGTCAACTACAGAGGATAGATCATAGGCCAAGGATTATAAGGAGTTAAGAAGTGATATTAATTGAGGAGAATTCGTCTATGTTACTGTTCCTACTCTTCGTCTGTGTTATTGTTCACATACGAATGAGTTCGTCTGTGATACTGTTCCTATTTTTCGTCTGTGTTACTGTTCACAGACGAACGAATTCGTCTGTGCTACTATTCACAGACGAATGAACTTCGTCTATACCTATCTTTTGTCCCATGGTTGACCCCTCAGATGATAGAATTGGACTCCGAGGTCTTCATGGAAGTTGTAGATTTTGGAATTCTCTTTCAAACCATATGAAGAACACCTTCATCCGATTCCTCTAGAGAAAGTTATGGAAATTGGAAAATATCGTCTGTGTTACTGTTCACATACTTCGTCTGTAGTACTGTTCACGCTATCGTCTGTCTTATGATTAGCGCTATCGTCTGTGTTACTATTCATGGATTATCTTCTGTCTCATTTTTGACCCACCAGACGATATAATTAGCCTTCGAGATTTCATGAAAGTTGTAGTTCCTGCAATTCTCTTTCAAACTAGCCAAAGAAACCCTGATTTGGATGACTATAGCAGAAGTTATGCCAACAACCCTAAAGCACGTATATGTAAAGTGTGGACTCGCCAACGCTGTGCTTTGAAGTTCTTTGGGTTGAAATGGATGAATGATAGTAGACGAGCGGAGCTGAACTAAGAAGGAGAGTTGTTGAAGGCAAATATGGGTGATGAATATGTGTAATAAGTATACGATAGTGGTGGTATCGGAGAAGAGAGGATAAGACAATAATGGTCAAGTTGTTCTCTTTGGAAGATCACCTCACGTATTAAGATACGCTGCATGCGAGTTGGACTTCGAAAATGGGGTCCAACATGTTTGGTATCAGAGTAAGTAGGGGTTAGACTCCGAAAACGGAGTCTAACATTGTGAGTCACATCTTTTGATTGCATGACACTCAAATTAAAGGCTAGGCTCTAAGAGTTGTCGGTGGTGCAAAAAAATTAGTCATTTGCAAATCCCTATGCAACATTTGCTTCTTACTAGGGAGGAACATTACCACTACCACTATCACCTTCAATATTTCCACTATCATTATGAAAACTAGCAAACGAACTTCTACTACCAATTTCATAATTCAATATCTTCCTTCGATCTTTCTTGTGCTTATATTCTTTAAGTAAAGTTTTCATTTGTCACTTCACATCATGACTTATTTTTTTACAAGATTTCATGTCTCCTTTAACCCTAGCTAAACGGGCGATTCCTCTACCTTTTAAATGCCTATTACAAAACAAACAAACGATATGGTTTCTCGTATTGAGGACTAACACTGCATGAGTGCAAGTGGAATCATTATATCTTCCTGAAACAGTTTGATCAGGAATATTTAAACTTCCTTCCATTTATCTATAAAAATAAATGATAACATATATCAAATAAAGAACACATAATTTCAATACACAATACGCATGTTCATCTTATATAATGTAACTTATTTTGTATGATCACATCATATATAATTCAATTTCATCCAACACAATTCACCATAGGTCAAAAACTAATAATTGAAGTAGTCAACATACATAATTACACAAACATACACAAACAATTTCTATTTCCAGCAATCACAAAACATATATAAATAATTTTCATTTTCAATAATTTCGAATGATTTCAATTCAACCATTACAAAACATATATAAATAATTTCTATTTCTAACAATTTTGAATAATTTCAATTCTAACAATTTCGAATAATTCAATTGAATAATAAAAAAACATACATAAAAAATTTCTATTTCCAACAATTTTCAACAATTCCAATTCAACAATTACAAAACATACATAAAGAATTTTCATTTCCAACAATTTTCAGTTATAATAATTTCCAATAATTTCATTTCGAACAATTTCAATTTAACCATTACAAAACATATATAAACAATTTCCATTTCCTATAATTGTTAATTCCGATTCACAAAACATACATAAACACTTCTTAATGACCTCATTAATTTCAAAGCAAAAAACACACTCAAAACGCATACATAAACACACCCAATTATTTTTCAAATACATAGCAAGGAAGACAAAGCACTTCTTAATGACCTCGTTAATTCCTTTTGATGCTCTTTGTCATCTCATGACACTTCCTCCTAGGTTTGGTTAGTTTTGTTTGCCTTTCATCCATATAAAGCTCTTGGACTTGATGGTTTCAGTGCCAAAATTTTACAAGCCATTTGGAACTAAATTAGATCTATGGTAACTAGAGTAAACCCAGAGTTCTTCAACATTGGCAAGCTACTAGTAAAACATAACAAAACTTATAGTTGCCTTGTCCCTAAGGTCTGTAATCTTACTAGCCTCAATGATTATAAACCCATTTCTTATTGCAATATGGTCTATAAACTGATTTATAAAGTTATAGCAACTAGACTAAATTATACACCTCTTAATTACATTAATTCTTATCAAGGTGACTTTGTGTTCGATAGAAGTATTGGTGACAAAATTATACTTACCCAAAGAGCTTTTTAAAGGATATTCCTCCAATAAATCAATCAAAAGTTATGCTTTAAAAATTGATTTCAATAAAGACTTGATTCTACCAATTGGGATATTTTGAGATCCCAATTGGTAGAATTAAAGATATTTATTATTCTTTTTATTTGATGTTTTGATTTAATTATTATTTATTATATAATGAAAATTAAATTTGTAATATTTTAAATACTTTATATTGTTTTTAATTTTATATTTGTATGATAATGATTGTCTTTTTTCATATAAATTGTAGTTATTATTTATATGTGAAATATCTGAAAATTATTGTTATTTCATATTAATTATGATTATTGTTTATTATTTTAATTTTTAGAGACAGGGTTAAAAATATCCAGTACAACTGTACAATATGACAATGGACTATTTTGTAATTTTTTAAAATATTCAAGGACTATTTTATAAATTTAAAAAATTAACCGAAACGGTATCCAGTATTAACCAGTACCGGTACAGTACCGTACTAGAACTCAATCCAGTACCAAATTTGGTATGGTATTCATAACATTGTATAAAACAATCTTTTCCAAGTTTCCCATTTAATAAGTGATATTGAATTGAAGCAATTTCTTCTTTTATTTGCAAAAAAAATCAATCTTGATGCTATCTTCTCCGACATAAACTTAAGTTGTATAAACAAACTTTTACAATGTCATGTCACTATGATATTTACAATAACCTATGGTGAATAACAATTCAGATTCCTAATTTCTCAAACAAATTTTCAAATCTTTAAACATTCATCTCTTCATTATTTTATTGTCCAAAACTCCTCATTGTGCAAAATGGAAAGATATAAAACAATCTTTTCCAAGTTTTCCATTTAATAAGTGATATTGAATTGAAGCAATTTCTTCTTTTATTTGCAAAAAAATTTAATCTTGATGCTATCTTCTTCAACATAAACTCAAGTTGTATAAACAAACTTTTACAATATCATATCATTATGACATTTACAATAACCTCTGGTGAATAACAATTCAGATTCCAAATTCCATAATCTCATGAATATAAATGACATTTATCAAATTTTAAGATTATGTAATTAGTATAAGGACACTCAAATGTTTTATGAACAGTTGCTTGTCAAACTATATCCTTTGCAATCTCTCAATTTCATCCATGACATTGAGAGAATTATAGATATATGCCCTACCTTCAAACAAAAGGACAACAAATAAAAGAGCTTTTTGGGGTTTGGGAAATTAGGGATTAATAAAAACAAAAGATGGATAAAAGGGGCAAAGCTTTTGGGGTTTCTATGCTAGCTTGAATATCCCATAATAAATAATAAAAAATTTAAGTTAAATAAAATTGATGAAACATTGACAGGGAGTTAGGGTGCCGTCAATTTAGAGTCCAAATTAAATATTTTTAAAATATTGAAATTATTTTTGAATGTTCTGAAATATTTGAGTTTAAATTGAAATTTACCATAGATTATAGGATTTAAATTAACCCTTTTAGAATATATATTAATAGTACAATTTTTAAATAAATAAATAATTTATTCCCATTATAACTATAAAGCTTACGAGAGTTAATGCCCTGGATCTATTTATTGAGACAACCTAAATTAACGATTTTATGGTTAGTGCACATCTATTTCAGAGTTCTTTCTAAGATTCCTCTTTACATTACCATAATACATTTGATTCCTTTGGTTTACTATTTTTAAATTAATTGAAATTTAAAATATTACAATTTAAACCTTATATTTTAAATGTGATCTTAGTCAATCTTAAAATCATAAAAGGATTAAGAAATAAGTTGGGAGATTATGGGGATTCGAGTAGATATTAGTCACTAAAGAGGACTATTATGACTATAGTATAATGAAAGTTCTTCAACAAAGGCCTTGGCAGTTGAATGAAAACTTTTGCTCAAATGGAATCCAAGCACATCTCAACACTACTTAAGGAACAACCCAATTGTTGTTCTCTATTAGCTCAGAGACCTTAATATCCAAAGAATCAAGTGTTATAGCTACTAAGACTCTAATATGTTGGATCAACTGTCCATAAAATGTCCAATTATTATGCTAAATAGATGATTTTCACCATTCCCCACTTTATAGAAAATATCAAAATTTACCTAATCTCTAAGCTGCAGGAGTTGTCAAAGAAACCAAGAATGTGTGGAACTTTTTTGCACCTTCCAAATGCATCTTCCTTTCAAGAAATAACTAGGCAACCATTTCATCCAAAGAGATGTTTTATCATCTATGATTTGCCATAGTCTTTTCAGAATCAAGGTTGAATTAGTAGCCTTAATATCATTCACTCTAGACCATCTTCTTCTTTAAGAGAACAAATATCTAACCAATTGACTTTAACAAAACCCTCTACTCCATCATGGTGACTCAATAGAAAGTTTATAAAAAATATTTCTAACCATTTGATAAGCTTTTTTGAAAGAAATATATTGGAACTCCAATAGATGTGTAAAGAAGAGAGAATAGATTTGAACAATTGAAGTTTTCCATGTAAGTGATTTGTTTACCTAAGAGGATAGTCTTTTTTTAACCTTTTTAATAAGAGGAAGGCATTATGTGAATCTCAGCCTAGTGGAAATAGGCTGGCCTAGATATAATAATAGAGGAAGCTTTCTACTCATTCCAGTGATTCCATTCACTAATAAACAATAAGAAGCAGTAGAGACACATTCCTTTGAATGACTTCGAAAGGCTTCCATTCACTAATACACAATAAGAAACAGTAAGGGCATATTCCTTAATCCATAGGATGAATTGTCTAGGGAATCCAAACACTTCCAGCAAGTGAAACAATAAATCCCAATTAATAATATCAAAGGCTTTATTAAAATCAACTCTGATAGAATAATTAGCAAAGGTATACCTTTTTGAGTATCTTTTAAGTAGCTCCTGGACTAACAAAATATTATCCCCAATATGTCTATTTTTAATGAAAACACCTTGATTGTTACTAATAAGAGAATTAACATCTTTCTTCAATCTTGTAGCAGTCAATTTAGTGATGATATTATAAAGGAAATTAGTGCCAGAGATAAGCCTGTAATCGCTGAATGAAGCTAGATTAGGCAGCTTAGAAATTAAACAGATAAATGTTTTATTGATCTCCTTCAAAAGCTTACAAGTTTTGAAGAACTCATTAGTAGATTCTAAGATCATTTTACTAACTACATCCTAAGATTTCTGAAAGAAAAAACCATTCAATCCATCAAGACCTGGGGCTTTCAATATATCTAACATGAAGGTAGTATCAACTATTTCCTTGTCTTCGATCGTTGGATTAGATAGGAGGATGTCTTTTCAGGAATTTTTTTGGCAATGAAGTTACTTAATAAAGGGATAGATGAGTCATAAGCTTTGACAAAACCCAACGTCTTGGAAACAAAATTTGTAGCTTCAAGAAGGATTGATTCTAATATTGCAAAATAGAACCATCACTTGAAACAATTGAGCAATTTTTATTTCTGTTATTCCTTACCAACACAAAATTAAAAAAGAAAGTGCATTGTTCACCATCCTTGAACCATGCAATCCTACATCTCTATTTGAAGATAAAAATCGAACAGGCATTTTTCGTTAATTAAGAGAACTGCATTAGTTAGATTCGAAGCCAAAAGATTTTGAACAGCGGATAACCTTACTTTAGCCACTTCCACTGTAGTTTATATATTGCTCCCTACATATTTACTCAGCCGCTTAAGCTCCTCCTTAATTGCTTTAAATTTCTGAACACAACAGTATTGTTTGGATCTAGTGACATATTTCCCAACGCTTTTTATACAAGCCTCTAAGAAACCATTTTGATGGGTTAAGAAGTTGTTGAATCTGAATGGATAATGCCTCATAGAATAGGAAAAAAAAATTAGACAACCTTATAGGTGCGTGGATAGATAATTAAGTGGTCTATGAAGTTAGCTATACTATCAGGGAATTTAGATAACCAACAGGAATTGACAAGAGCCCTGTCAAGTTTTTTTCTTATAAACCAATCAGTACCCTGCTTGTTGCTCTATGTATAGAAGTGCCCTTCTGATTTTAGGACAGTAACCCTCAAATGATCAACATAATTCAAGAAGTCCCCTATAAAGTTCCTAAGACAACATTGACCTTGAGTTTCAACTTTGTGCCAAGTGGAATTAAAATCTCCACAGATTCCATAAGGTAGATTACTAGTGATTCCCAAATTCCTGAGATTGTTCCATAAGTCATTCCATGGGAATGCAAAGTTGCTAGCATAAACTAATGTAAGATAATCACATTCTCAACCTTAAAGAAAATCTTTAAGTGAGTCATTTGACCCGAAATACTTAAACATCCACCTCTATTCTTTCTGAGTTATAATAAATTATCATTTTATCCTGAACATGGTGAGAATGATTAGAGATAAAACTCATTTACTTCCCCAAAATATCAAGCTTTTTAATATTGGCCAACTTTATTTTTATTTCCAAAAGACCAAGTAAAAGGGGCTTTTCCTTAAAAACAAAATCCCTCAAAGCTAGATATTTTAAAAGGCTATTTAAACATCTAACATTCCAAACTGTAAAGGACATTTAATGCTTTTTCCTTTTGGAGCTAAAACCCTTACTCCTTTAGGATTTCCTTATGCTATTTACAACCTAAAAGGGGTCCTTACCAATTTGAGTGGTGGTTGTAAATAGTTATCAGCCTCTTTAAAAGTATTTTCAACCTAAAGAGTAGAAATTAAACCAATGTTAGCCTCCTTAAACTTATTTTTATTAGTTAAAAGGCCTTCTCTACTGATTTAAATGAATCAATTCAGTTGGGATTAACTACTGAGATATCAGGAATCGTATCATGCTCCACTGAACCAGGTTTCAGAGGATTATCTACAACTTTTGAGGAAATACCAAAATTAAGAACGTTCTAGTGTTGTTGGGGAAAATTTGGAACTAGAACAACTTCAAGAAGAGTAGATTTCTCATTCAAAATAGCTGTGTTTACCTCAAATTTCCTTAAACTTGGAATAACTTTAGCATAATTAGTAATTCCATTCACTACAACAGAATCCTATTGTTGAGCCAAAAGTGGATCTGCTTGAACAAGTTTCTCATAGCTTCAGTCAAGAAAGTTCTTCCTATTGGCTTCCAAACCTCTTTCGTTTTTAAATTAGGACGTCTCCATGCATAGGTTATTTTGATGCTATCCTCCACAAACTCCATGTTCTCATTAAACCTCATTATAACAACTTTATAAAGTAAGTCTGTGATAAGGACTTTAGGAAAGTCGCACCCCAAAAGCTAGCTAGCTTGTAAGGGTAAAGAGCACAAAGTCCTTATAAATCCCAAACCAACTTTGTTTTTAATCAATGTGGGATTCAAGTCTCATACTTTGCAATTAGATCAAACTCTAACATTGGTCCTCCTATAAGGATCAACGTCCTCGTTGGTCACGGCTGACACTTCCAGATCACCACTACATAAGCCACCACTCCGAGACCCTTATTGGTCACGGCCATGTTGGTCATAAATGGCACTCCCAAGTCACCACTCCATGGGCTGCCACTCCAAGACTGGATCTGATACCAATTAATAAGGACTTTAGGAAAGCCACACCCCAAAAGCTAGCTTATAAGGGTGGAGAGTCCAAAGTCCATATAAATCTCACACCAACTTTGTATTTAATCAATGTGGGATCTCATACCTTGCAATTGGATCAAACCATAACAATCTGTAAGTTCCTCCATCGTTATGCAAATTCTTGCAAAATTAATCCTTTTAGTCTCAGTAGTAGCTTGGTTAAGACACAAAGGTTTTCCAATTAAGCTGGCAAGGTAGCTAAGACCTTCAGTTGTCTAATACTCAAGATGTATGTCATGGATACAGATCCAAAGAGGAATGTTAGTGTGTTTAAGATTTTCAAATTTAATCCTAAGCCCCCAAGGTTGAATTATAAAAGGTTTATGATTCACATTCCATGGTCCAACATTGATAACTTTAATGAATGAATAAGGGGAGTTAAAATCAAAGAAGAACATATCTTTATTGTTCAAGATTGTATCTAGTAGTCCAAACTATTTCCAGTTGGAAACAACTCAACTTTTCATGATAGGAAATGAAATTCTTTTATCCAAGAAGAATATAACAAGTGTAGACTTCCATTTTTTAACCACTGCATGAAGAATGGATAATTGGAGAGAGGAAACAACTTGAAGCTACAAAGTGGGATTGGGGAACAAAGTAGGTTTGGATTATAGTTCCCTGTAACCTGCACCAAGTGCATTTGATAGGGATTGAATTATGAGGAGGTCATTAAGAGAGGGTGAAGTGGGAAAAGGAGCTAGCAGTGAAGTAGAAGGATTTGTGATAAGTAAAGGAAGCTTACAAGATGAAGAAAATGAGAGTATCAAAGGCGGGAAAGTTTCAAAATTAGAAAACATAATCAAAGGCGGGAAAGTTTCAAAATTAGAAAACATAATTAAGGACATGGTTAAAAGAAAAATTTGGAGGATAAAAACAACCTGAATAAAGTGATATGAGATGAATGGTTGTGTATGGGAGAGGGAGAAGGAGGAAAAAGATAGCAGAAAGGGTGAAGAAAATAGAAACAAAAGTAGGAGAAAGAGATAGAAGCAATATAGAACAAACAAAAGAAGAAAAGAAGGAAAAAACTAGAAGATAATTGGATTTAAATAGTGGAATGGTTAAGAATTAAGTATCAGAGAAAAGGTGAATTAAAGATCTTTAGGTTGACCTTTGGTTGTTATACATATGGCCTTAAATAAGAAAGAAATTTAAAAGCTTTCTAGAGTAAGAAGGACATTCAAACCTTGACATGGAATATGTTTCACTAGATAAGATAAGCACCATTACAAATTGGATTTATATATAATGCAGCGACAACTTGATAACCAAATGAAACTTGACACAAGATCCTTAGGGACTCTAAATGATCTAAGCAACACTAAACTTGGTAAGGAGCAAATAAATGATTTTCAGATGCAAAAGAATCATACCAAGAATCAAGGAATTCGGTAAAGACAATGGCACTCAGCTTAGACTTTTTAAAGAAGCTTAAATGTAAATCTTATAAACATCTTTAGTTTTCTAGTTTTCTCATTTTCTTTATGTTTAACTCAAGGTCACTATTCTTAGTTGAGACTACGAACATATTGTACTCAAAATGATAACTAAGACTTTTTATATGGTATCAGTTGTGACTAAAATAAAATAATAAATACAAGTATAAGAAATGATGGTGTCATCATTTAAGCCCTATTTTGTTCAGATAAAAATATCTTATTCAAATTTACATGTTATTTCTAACTTAATATCAAAAATCTATAATGTTTGAAACTATTTTTAGTAATATTCTTATAATATTAATAATAATAAGATGTGAATTGCATCATTTTAAATTTATTTACTTAACAATATAAAATATTAATATAAGCCTAATTTCCCAAAATACAGATCTTTATGAATTTATCGTCATTTTCCTCTTCGATGTTAGTATGTTGGCTACTTGCTACTATTTGTGTGTTCCTCCTCTTTTGTGTTTATGTAAGTGAGCATTTACTTTGTTGTTTTTTGTCTTCAAGTGGAAAGTGTGGGGTTTGAATGCTTGATTACAAATGTTGCATTATTTAAAACTTGAGATAATTATGGCTCTAAAGTAAGAAGCTTCTAGATAGAGTTCAATGGTAGTTTGATATATCACAAATAAAAAGGCCCATTTTCAAGTTATGAAGATGAGGGTAAACTAATAGATGCAATATGTCTTAGACAATATTTTATTTAATGAAAAAATTATTTCTTCTTCAAAATTTGTTATGTTCCTCTAGCTTTAATACAAATGAGATGGACACAAACATAGATGAAGCAACTATATCTAATTGCTGATGAGTCATCTATTGATCTCTCTGGAAATAATTCTAATTTAGATAGTAGGGAAGCAAGTCATGTAGGAAACTCAAACTCTGTGGGAAATTCATGCCTAGAAGATAATATAACAGCTTAAAATCAAAATACTTATGATTCAATTGATTAGATAAATGAAGAAGCATAAATGTTAGAGAAGCACTCGCTTGCAAAGGATAATTATAATCTTGTCAAAGTATTGGCTTTACCCCAACCAATAGATGAAGATCAAATAGCAAGGAGGGATGTATCCCCTCTCCTATAAAATGAATTTTATTTTGTGGAAAATTAACGGGCTTAAATGCCAATCAAAACAGTCTCTTAAAAAATTCATTAATGGTTAAACCTTGTCTCATTGATTTTTAAGGACTAAACTGAAAGAGAATAGTTGTAAGCACCTGAAATTCCTGAGGAATTAGTTGCAAACTATCACTAGTCTTTGTTATCACTATAACACAATAATTATCGTGGCATATGTTTTAGAAATGATTAAGGTTATTCACAAGATGAGTTGTATTATATATGTTTAATCTCTTTTCAACTTGAAAATTGGCATAGCTTATTGTATTATGCTCAAAAGAATTATGTATTTGTAATATGCATTAGCATATCTGAAATTTTTCATACCTTACTCACCTATTGTGGTGTAGCTTATAAATCCCCTCATTAGAAGCTTATGAATCCCTTCTTTATTAAATCCTAAGAAAAAATTAACCCTTTAATTATACACTAAAGCTCTTAAAATCAAACATTCCATCTTGATTTAGAGATTAAGAATTCTTTGTTTAAAGGAAGGAGATAAAAATTCCACCTTCTTTTATAAGACTGAACTCTCAAGTTAAAACAATAAGATCATTTTATGATTAGCTCTCAATGGGATTTAGGCAAGATGATTCTCCATTCCTTATGATTTTTCATCCAAGTTGTCCAAAGCTTTATTTACCTTAAGATGAGCTGTATTATGTATGTCTAATCTCTTTTCAACTTGAAAAATGACATATGTTATTGTATTGTGCTGAAAAGAATTATGTATTGGATATTTTTTATGAAAATGTTGATAGAAAAACATAATTAATATGCATTATGCAAATTTGATATTTTTTTAATACCATACTCACCTATTATGGTGTAGCTTATGAAATACCATCATTAGAAGTTTATAAATCCCTTCACTATTTAAATCACTCAAATTTAGAGTTACAAACAGAGAAAAATTAACCCTTCAAGTATACACTCAAGCTCTTAAAATCTAGCATCCCATCTTGATGTAAACATTAAGACTTCCTTGTCCTATGGGATTGATCAAAGTTCCAGTTTCTTTCACAAAATTGAACTCTCAAGTTCTAACAATAAGACAATTTTATCATTAAATCTTAAGGGGATTTAGGCAAGATGATACTCCATCCTTTACTTATGATTTATCATCCAAGTTGTCCAAAGCTTTATTTGCCTTAAGATGAGTTGTATTATATATGTTTAAGCTTTTTCATCTTAAAAAATGGCATAGCTTATTGTATTGCTCTCAAAAGGATTATGTATTGGATATTTTATATGAAAATGTTGATAAAAAATATGATTAATATGCATTACAACATATCTGGATTTTTTTTTCTTACCTTACCCTTTCATGTGCAACTTTGTGCTAGGAAGACTAATTGTTATTCTAAGAGGATTGCTTGTCCTAGGAAGTTATGAAGTACCTCAATTGATTACTCAAGTCCCTAATTGATACATTTAAGTACAATCTATATTTTGTATTTTTTATTGGTCTTTCGCTCTAATTTAAGAAATGATTTTGAAGATTTGAATTCAATTAGTTTAAAGTAAAATTAATAAAAGAAGACGAATGTGTAAGGAGGAATTTATCAACTTTAGAATCTTCTTTGGTAAATTAGTATCTAAGATTTGGAAAGTGAGGAATATTAGTTTCGGTAATTTCATGCATGTATTCAACCACAAATTTCATTTCTATTACTTGATCATCCTTTTAAAACTTCAACATCCTTTTAAAACCATATGAGAAAACTTTAAACCATATACTTTGTGAATCCACTTCACCCACAATTCTTAGCCAGAGGACTACTATATGTGCAGGTTAGATGTCTGCTTCTCAGACCATATTACTCCACTTTACTCTTCTTATTGGTGGTTCCTGTAGATGCTTCCTGTAGGATTTAGTGTTGAAGACCTTATTACTGGTCACTGTCCTCACTATCTTGTCATTCCTTGTCATTTGAATCATTGACATATTGTTCATTATCCATTCTGATCCTCTGTTGCTATGAAATGGCCACTTTCACTGATTATTACTGATGAAACTGCAGACTTTAGTATTTGGGTTGATCATTCGTTTAAGATGTTGGAGCTCTTGTACTCTATGCAAAGGTCCTCTTTGATGCCATTTATAGAACCAAAGGAATGTGTTTTCCTAATTACCTATTATGCTCACAATCAAATCCTGCATCCACTCTCTGGTCTCCAGGATCTGTTTTAAATGCCATGTCATATTCTATTTTGTTTTCAACCTCTATAAATTGTTACCCTGTATATATACTTTGTGAATCCACTTCACCCACAATTCTTCTTTGTTGCTACATATCCACCATAACTTCTTTGCTAAACTAATTTTATTTTGTAGTCTAGCTGAACAAATTACTAACCTCCTTGCTTTTTAGGTAGCCATAACAATTCTCAACTTACTTTAGCTTTCCTTCTACATAAGTTGGGTCTATTCCATATGAAGTCATTTAACATTTTTGTCTATCTCCTTTAGAATACTCTTTGGGAGTGATATATGGTTGATCCAATAACTTACCAAATATTTTAGTATTGTTTGAACAATATGTATTCTCCCTCAACGGTTGATATGGAAACTCTCCATCAGTGGTTTGCAATCGTCTGCTGATAGCTTTCTCTGTAAGATTGGTACTCCCAAGTACTTAAACGACATGGTACCTTTCTTCATTCCTATTTTAATTACCCTTGATGTTGTATTTAAATTAGCATTAGCAGATAGGTAGAAGTTGCTCTTGGCATGGTTAATCTTTAGTCCTGATAGTTCCTTAAATTCGTCCATAGCTTATAACATTGTGTCAATGGAATGCTTGTGTGCTTTGCAAAACAATAGAACATCATTTGGAAAAACAAGATGAGTTAGCTTAATACCTTTGCAACCTTGGTATTTGGTAGTATTGAAACTCCTAGCTTGTTGTGTTATACTCCAATAAGGTAAATAGCACCTCCATGCTAATGGTAAAAAGATAAGGAAATATTAGGTCTCCTTATCTTATGCTCTCGTTGGTTTTTGTTAGATCGCCTATGGCCTAAGAATTCACAATACGCAACGGAATGGTCCATAGGACTTCGTGTCTTATGCCTTGGTTAGCCGAAACTACACGACGAGAAGTATAACCAAAATTTCACAACGTGTACGGAATTACCTCTTGACGCAGATTGGTGTTCGTTTTCTTATTTGTAGACGCTGCAGCATACGAACGTCCTCTACCGGTATCCACACGAGGATGAACGATTCAAGCAGCGACTAATTTGTTCTAGCACGTTCTTAAAATACTTTTAGAACGTCACACAATTTTTCTTTCAGAAAAGGAACGAACAGTTAGGTCTAGGTAGCTAAGGTTTTCGTGAGTCTTCTAATGAGACATAAGTTCTCTATTTATAGAGAAACCCTAATCCCTATTCTTATTAGGAATAAGAATATCATAATCCTAAACCCATTAGGATTATGGAAGCCCAATAAGTTTCGGCCCATATTATATCTTATATAATAAAAGCCCGACAACTTAATTCAATCTAGCCCAATAAATATATCCACATATATTTATTTAGTGCCTAATAAATTAGGCCAAGAGAATAAGCCCAGATCATACCACTCTCTATGTGCGACCCTGCAGGCTCATTTGATGATGGCAATGGGCTTCATCACACTTCAAGGCCCATAAGTCATAAGCGGCCTCTAGCAAGACAATATGACTACCCAAATCAAATAAGGATTGGTAATCCGATTTAACCTGTAACTATGGTTACAAACACAGTCCTTTTGTAACACGATATCAAGATTAATCATGAGGCATGGTTCATGTCAACCTTTGATTAATCATAGTTTCTTGATTCCTAAGTTGACTGATTATAACAAATGACATTGATGACTCCTCACCAATTTATTTGAGCACGGCCATGCATTTCTTTAGCCATACTTGTTAAGAGGCCCAAATGATATCTCTCTTTTTTAAGAGAGGTACAAATCTCATCTACATCATTCACATCACTTTGCATGATTCATTTAAGGTCCAACATAAGAATACTTGTTATCCTGTTAAAGATAACTTAGTCTAATGTCAAAACACTGAATTCCTCATATAGGGAACCATGTTGTCATCAGGACCTAGCGATCGTGTCAACATGCTACTTTGCCCACTGAATGCACCCAATGAGCAATTTTTCCCACCGAAGGGGCCTAGCAGCCTTGCCAATGGGATGTTTTGCCCATCAAAAGTGTCTAGCTACCATGCTAACGAGCTGTTTTATCCACTGAAGGTGCCTACCTACCATGTCAACGAGTTGTTTTGCCCAATGAAGGTGCCCAACGGGTTGCTTTTGTCACTGAAGGTGCATTGTCACCATTCGAATGAGCTATTTTTCCCATTAAAGTAGCCCAACCAGCTGTTTTTCCACAAAAGGTATCTAGCGGACTTCCCAACAAGCTTTTTTGCCTGCCGAAGGCTCATAGCGAATGTGTCAACTGACTGTTTTGCCTACCCAAGCAGCCTAGCCACTGTGTCGACAGGCTGTTTTACCCACCGAGGGTCTTAGTGACCATGTCGATGGGTTGTTTTCCCCGCGAAGGTGAACAACAGGCTGTTTTTCCCATCGAAAGTGCCTAGCCACTGTTCCCACAGGCTGTTCTACCCATCAAAGGTGACTAATGACCATGCCAATAGGTTGTTCCTCCCATCGACGTTGCCTAGCGATCCAGTTAACGAGTTGTTTTGCCCACCGAAGGTGCCCAATTGGGTAATTTTCCCACTAAAGGTGCCTAATAAATGTGCCAAGAGGCTGTTTTGCCCCGCCTAAGGTGCCTAGCGACCATTTGCACTGGCTGTTTCACCCATTGAAGGTGCCTTACGCCTGTGCCAAAGGGTTGTTTTTCCTACCGAAGGTGCCTAACGACCGTGTCAACGGGCTGTTTTGCACACCAAAGGTGCCCAACAGGTTGTTTTTCCCACTGAAGGTGCCCAGCCACCATTCCAACGGGCTGTTTTGCTGACCAAATATGCCCAACGAGTTGTTGTTCGACCAAAGGTGTCTAGCAGACGTCCTAATGGGTTGTTTTGCCTGCCGAAGGTCTCTAGCAATCGTGCCAACTGGCTGTTTTGCACACACAAGCTGCCTAGCGACCTTGCCAACGGGCTGTTTTGCCAATTGAGGGTGCCTAGCGACAGTGCCAATAGGTTACTTTGCCCACCGAAAGTGCCCAACTGGTTGTTTTGCCCACCGATGGTCCCTAGCAACCTTGTCAATGGGCTATTTTCCCACCAAAGATGTACCAACGGACTATTTTTCCTATAAAAGGTTCCTAGCGACCGGTCCAACAACCTATTTTGCCCACCGAAGGTGCCCAACAGGCTGTTTTTCCTACCGAAGATGCCTAGCCACCGTGCCAACAAGTTGTTTTTCCCATCAAAGGTGCCTAGTGACCATGCCAACAGGTTGTTTTTGTTAGTTCACCGATGGCCCGAGTATTCAGAATACGCAGCGGAATAGACCATACTACACACCAAAAAGTATAACCGAAAATCACAACACGTACAAAATTAGCTCTTGACGTAGATTGGTATTTGTTTTTCTAATTTGTAAACGCTACAGTGTGCAAACGTCCTTTACCGGTATCCAAATAAGGATGAACGATTCGGATAGCGGCTAATATGTGGTAGCACGTTCCAACACACTTTTTGAATGCTACACAATTTTTCTCTCGGAAGAAGAACGAATAGTTAGGGCTAAGTGGCTAGGTTTTTCGTATCATCTCTAATGAGACATAAGTTCTCTACTTATCAAGAAACCCTAATCCCTATTCCTATTAGGAATAAGAATATCATAATCCTAAACCCATTAGGATTATGGAAGCAAAATAAGTTTCGACCCATATTATATCTCATATAATAAAAGCCCAACAACTTAATTCAATCTAGCCCAGTAAAAATATCCACATATATTTATTTAGTGCCTAATAAATTAGACCAAGAGAATAATATCATATCACATCACTCTCTGTGCGCAGCCTTGTAGGCTCATTTGATGTTGGCAATGGGCTTGATCACACTTCAAGGCCCATATTTCATAAGCAGTCTCTAGCAAGACATTATGACTACCTAAATCAAATGAGGATCGATAATCCGATTTAACCTATAACCATGATTATAAACTCAGTCCCTTTGTAACACGATATCAAGATTAATCATAAGGCATGGTACATGTCAACCTTT
>JANZXP010110850.1:0-18319 GCA_027576715.1 Erythroxylum flavicans
GGACAATTCGAAGCACTTCTAAACTATTCCAAATGACTATTTTACCCTTTTCATTGGTGATGGGATGTTACAAAAGATGACCCGCAAAATCAATAATATTAGTCTTGAGTGTTATTTTAGGTTCTGTTGGTAACCGCCAATGGAGGTAGTAATGGAAATCTATTAAATCCTATGTTTTATTTACTCTATTTTAATTTTTTATTTTATTTATTTTTTTTCCAATTTTATTCTATTAAATCTCATTTATATATTTATATGAAGTTTATGTAAATGTATGGATGAGATTTAATATAACATGATAGGAATACCATAACTGGTATATAAGATCTAATTCCTTAATGGAAATGCATCCTTTGTTCTTAATTTTTAGTTGTTTAGTTATTGTAAATAAATAAAATATGAAATAATTAAATTTGAATGAATCTTAAATAATTTTAGACTTTTATTTTTAAGGAAGGTGTGGGTATACGTGAAAATAAAAAATTGTCAAGTGGTTATTAAAATATTAACAAGATGTTGATAAGAATATTATTATCAAAATTATCTTTTATATTAATTTTTTAATAATTATTTTATTTGTTTTATTGATACTTTTATTCTTATTGTAAAAATTATCCATAATTATTCAAAAATTAATAATTTATTTAATCATTAAAAATAATTTTAATTATTTATTTATTAAATAAAAATTAATAAATACACAGTTATAGAGATATACACGGTCATCATACACGGTCGTGTATATCATGCATATGGGTGTGTGTACAAGATTGTATATGTCTTCGGCCTTTACAATTTTCTTCACATAATTCCAGAGATCTACACGATTGATTCATACGGTCATGTAAGTTAAGGACACAGGCGTGTAGCACCCCACAACCTTGTCTCCCCCAGAAAAGCTTCATCCACTCACTCGTCATTCCTACGAACCATAAAGGCGTCAACAATCATCGAAAGTCTCAAAATAGGACTGGACACTCAACAATCTCCCTTTTAACCTAATTATGGGGGAGACAAATTATGCTTTAATAACTACTTGAGATACATCCTAATAAGCTTACTACAAAACTCATGCTTGCTTCCGAGAGTCACTTTAGTCAATATATCAGTACCATTTAAGTCCATATGAATCTTTTTCAATATCAATTGTTGCTCCTCAATCACATACCTCAACTAATGATATCTAACATTTATATGCTTTGTGTAGGAATGATATAGAGTGTTTTTGCTCAAGTCAATAACACTTTGACTATCAGAAAACACTAAATAGTCTTATTGCTTCACATCTAACTCTTAAAGAAATCTTTTCAACCAAAGCATCTCCTTATTAGCTTCCACTGTAGCTATATACTCTGCTTTATTCATAGATAAAGCTGCACACTTTTGTAGCTTTGATTGCCATAAAATGGCTCCCTTATAAACTTGAACAGAAAATTTAAAGTAGATTTTCTTCTATCAAGATCTCCAGCCATATCTACATTTATAAAACCGTCTAGAATTGGCTCCCCATCACTAAAACACAAACTTTATTTTGAAGTACCTCTCAGGCATGTTAAAATCCATACCAATGTTCTAGTAAATCTTTCCTAGATTAGACAAGAATCTGCTCACTAACCCAAAAATCTGTGCAATATTTGGTCTTGTACACCCCATAGCATATATCAGTGACCCTACTGCAGATGAGTATGGAACATAAGATGCACCATCTTTCTCCTTTTCTATTGAGGGACATGCACGCTTGCTCAGCCTGAAATGAGGTCCAGTTGCATACTAATTGGCTTGGCATGCTAATTGGCTTGCATACTTTATATTGAACCTTTCTATCACCCATTCAACGTACCTTTGTTGTGGCAACTACAATTTCCACTATTTCTATCATAGATTATTTCCAAAATTTGCTTTGCAAGTTCCAAATCTTTCATATTAAAAGATTTAGACAAATGATCTTTCAATTTTTAGATTCTACCAACATCTTGACCTATAATTAATATATCATCAACATATAGAAGAAGAATGATGAAGTTCTCAAATGTGAACTTCTTGAAATACACACAAGGATAAACATAAGTTCGCTTGTAACCATAATCGATCATAAAAGAATCGAACTTTTGATACCACTGCCTTAGAGTTTGTTTTGCCCATATAAACTTTTCTTTAACATTCAGACCAGATTCTCTTTGTCGTTAGCTTTGTAACATTTTGGCTGCTCCATGTATATCTTCTCTACCAAATCTCTATACAAAATGGTTATTTAACATCTAGTTCTTCAAGTTCAAGATCTAAACAGACAATCAAACCCAAAGCTATTTGAATTGGGATCATCTTGACCATTGGTGAGAAGATTTTTTCAAAATCTATACCTTTCTTTTGATTGAACCCTTTCACCACTAGCCTTGCCTTGTGCTTTACTAGCTTATCACCATCTTTCTTTATCTTAAACACCCATTTATTCTTTATTTCCTTTTTACCTTTTGGAAGCTTCACAAGCTTAATATATCATTCTTTTTCAAATAATTCATCTTTTCCTTCAGAGCTATAAGCTAGAGATATTTGTCTTCACAAGACGTAACCTCTTGTACATTCTCAACCTCCCCCTCAATAGTAACTAATAGATATTCTACACTCAGATATCTAGTAGAAGGTTTTTTCTCCTTAGTTGACCTTCGAAGCCATATTTCACCAGCTATTGGATTTGATTGCTCTCCCTGTTCATTTTCCTCAACAACTTCATCTTTGACATTGTCAGTATATGGTTCATGTAGCTCATCATTACCAGGTTTTATCTTATCACCATCAATGTATGTTTGATCACAGACTTAATCTCTTTGACTTATAGACTGCTCAGCAGTGGGAGAAATTAAAGAAGAATTAAAAATGCCATAAGATGAGCTACTATGTGTTGACCTATCTCCTCTTAAAAGATTCGCACCTCTCTCATGCTCCTAAAATATCAAATCCCTGCTCCTGACTACTTCTGACTTCCCTGGGTCATAAATTATGAATCCAAATTGTTAATGATCGTAGCCAACAAAGATGCAAGTTATTGACTTTGAGTTAAGCTTCTATCATTGAACCTTAGGTATATGTGTAAATATCTTGCAACCAAACACTCTCAGATGATGATATGTGAGATCTCTACTAGTCTATGCTCTCTTGGAAATCTTAAAATTCAATGGAACTGAGGGAGATCGGTTGATCAAATAGACTATAGTTCAGACTACTAATGTCTTTAGCAACACGGACATCTTAAGCATACAATAAACCTTCTCTATAATAGTTATGTTCATCCTCTCAACAACACCATTATGCTATGAAGTCCCTGGTTTGGTCTTCTTATGTCTAATGTCATGTGAAGTATAATATTATGCAAACATCTTAGAAGTATATTCACCTCTATTATCTATTCACAGATACTTTAACTTCCTCTCAACTTCTCTTTCTACCATGACATGAAACTTTTGGAAAGTTTCAAATAGTTGACTCTTTGCTTTCAATATGTACACCTAAGTCTTCCTCCAAGCATAATCAGCGAATGTAACAAAATATTTGTTATCTCATAGTGACTTCTCCTTAATAGGCACAGACATTTAAATGCAACATCCCTAATATCTCTATCTTCCTTATAGATCATTTTTTGAAATAGACTCTATATTGATTCCTACCAAACAGTGATCATAAAGATTAAGGGGTAAAGAGTTTTTAACTGGGATAAGGGATTTACTAGTTAGTAAATTTATTTCCTTCTTGCTCATGCACCCCCAATCATCGATGCCATAGATTTGGGAAGTTTCCTCTTTGATTGCGTATGCTCACCACCACTACACACCTTTAATTGTGTCTTATATAATTTATACCACAACTCTCCTCGAGCAACAATCATTAATCCTTTAGATAGTTTCCACTTCCTATCCCCGAAAGTGTGCTTAGATCCTTCTCAATCTAACAAATTTGTTAATAATAAATTTAGCCTTAAAATAGGAATGTGTCATAAATCTCTCAAGGTCAGTAAACATCTAATATTTATTTAAACTCGGATATCACTTGTACTGACAATTTTAGTGGAATGTTGATCAACCATCAATATATTTCCAAAGTATCCGCTTTTACAGTTTGAGAAGTACTCCACTTTTGGAACACAATGATAAGACACTCCCTTATCAATCAGCTACTTAGAACCCAAGCCATTAATATAGAAGCAATCACTTGTGGCAAAAACTAGGGATACCTCATCATCTGTGTTTGATGTAGTTGCGGTTGTATTCTTATCATTTCTATCATTCTAATGATCTTGCCTTTTCTGATCCTTCTTCTATTTATAACAAAACCTCTTTATGTCACATCTTTGTCGCCTCCAGACTTTGATCATTTTTTAGACTTGCCATACCCTTTAGGACCCCTGTTCTTACTCTTTCTCATACTTTCTACTAAGAAAGCTTACATGTTGTCAACACTTATCTCTTGTCTTCTAATTATCAAATGGGATAATCTTTGTTGGAGGAAGCAAGAAAGGGGATTTAGTCTGACCTTAATCCAAACTTTCCAAGCAATGTAAGTGGCTAAAAGGACTTGGAGGCTATTCAAGGATAAAGAACCACTTTGGAGAAAGTGGATAAATGAATTATATCTCAAAGATTTTAGCTTATGGAAAATTATAGAAAGGAAATAGCACTCTTGGCCTTTCATTAAAATTCTTATAAGAAAAACAAATTGTTTACCCCTTTATCAGAATTCGGGTGGGGAATGGGGAGGATGCATGGTTTTGATTTGATAATTGGACTTCTTTAAATCCCCTCTGCCTTAGCGATGATATTTCTTCACTTTTTACTAAAATCTCTTCTCAATTTTGAGTCAGGAGTGTTGTTGACCATAATTCTTGGCATTTTCTAGGAAGGGTGGCTGAAAGACTCTTGAATTATTCATCCAACTATATGCTAAATCTCTTAGCTACTTGTAAACCGATATAGTCCCTGAGCAACAATGGAGACTTATCTAATTCTTCATTCATAAAAAAACTTAAGCCTTCTATCCCTCTTTTCCTTTATATTTACATTGTTTGGAAAGGATCCTTGAAGCCAAAAGCCTCCTTCATCATTTCACTTATAGATAAGAGAAGATTAAAAACTAAAGATAGGGTTGTTAATTGCATTAACATTCTTTGTGAGCTATATGATATTGACGAAGAAAATATTGATCATCTCTATTTCAAATGAAGTTACACTACTTTTATCTGGGCTAGCATTGAATATACATTAAACTTGTATTGTCATGAGACAAATTGGAACAATATATTGGAATAGGTTAAAAGAAAGCTCCACTCTCTAGGGAAAGGTCAAGTTTATATAAGTCTTAGCCTTAATTGTGTAGTTTATGCAATTTAGATGGAAAGAAATTAGAGGTTATTCAATAAGACTAAAACAGAGATGCATGTTCCAATCCACAAGTTAGATTGTTAGATAAGGGAAACTTTGGTAGCTCATCAAGCTACTGATCATGTGAGCACCCATTTCAGAAGGCATTGGAACATTTAATTCTCTAATTTCTTCCTAAGGATATTGTATTTAATTTTGCTTGATACAATCTTGTCCATTTTTATGCCTTTTATGCCTTTTAATGAATTCTTTACATTTAAGTTTCAAAAAATATAAAGGGTCATAATTTTTGTTTATAGTTATAGTATTAAATGAATGGAGTCAAGTGTATTCAAACGATGCAATATATATCTATTCCTATTTTAAAAATGTATGTTTTTTATTAGTATAGATATTTTAGGCATCTACTTGAAATAAATTATGCATTTTTTATGAATATATACACTAAATTCAATTATTGCATAGCTTTATTTGATTAAACAAATGTACCATCTTTTTTTTATAGATGCTAAACTTTATATAATATCTAATTTGGTAATTGTTCAATTTTTATAAGGTATTGGATGCAAATTTAAGCAAATGAATCAACAAATTTAGACTCCATAGGATATATTAAGTTACTATAAAATCCTTTCATGATAAAAATCATCTAGGTCTTTACAATTATACGTTGTGATCATCCTAATGACATTCACTTGTAACCCATAATGATACACACTCCTAAATGCATCCATCCTTTCATATTGGACATAGAAAAGATCTACCATGAAGAGTCCCATTTCTTGTGGATAAGCATTCAAAATCTTTATAAGTAATTGCACATTTATAAGCAATAATAGCCTATGTAATGCCTAAACATACCTATTTTATAATGTCCAATCTGAATACTCCATCAATAAGACTTCTCTAACCAGCTTTAAGTACGTCATTAAATGAGTATTTAAGTGTTGTGGATATTGCATATGAAGACCATCTAGATGTCTGACAAGCACTTAAAGTTATTGTTCATCTTCAGTTAAGTTTGACAAGCTCTTAGAAAAAAAAACATTCTTGACCTCTTGTACAAATTCTTAGAAAAAGATAGGTTTTGTATCCTTTTATAAGAATCTAAGTTGGGAATGGTAAGACCTGGTTTTGTTTTGATAACTAGACCAATCTAAGCCCCATATTCTTTAGAGAAGATATCTCAATTTTTAAAATTAGAATTCTAACTCAAGCTTGAGTCAAGAAGGTCATAATTCACAACATACAACAAGTTTTAGTACAGAGGTTTAAAGACTACTGAGTTAGTTCCTTAACTACTTTCCTAACCTATTTTTAACTGATAAACCCATTTGGTCCATCAACAATAATGAAGAATTCTCTAACTCCTCTTGCCTTAAAGCTCTCACACCCACTCCTCTCATTCCATGGTATAACATTGTTCAGAAAGGTTCTTTGAATCCTAAAGCTTCCTTTATCACATGGTTAGTAGCTAGAAGAAGACTAAAAACCAAAGACAAGCTTATAGGGTCTAAAGATCTCTTATGTAATTTATATTGTCTAAAAGCTGAAACTATTTATTATGTTTACTTCAAATGCAACTTCATATCCTCCATTTGGGCTAGAATGCAACACATAGTGAATCTATTTTTTCCAATTACTGCCTGGGACAAAATATTGGTGTTGGTTAAAAACTAATATCAAAGTTTGGAGAAAAACCAAAATATATCTAAGCCTCAGCCTAAACTGCTCAGTGTATGCAATATAAATGGAAAGGAAACAAAGATTGTTCAACAAGGGGAAAACAAATAAACATGCCTTAGCATAGAGGATATATTGTTGGATTCGAGAAATCTTAATAGCTCACTAAACAAATGAAAAGATAAGCCTTTCTCTTAGAAGAAGATGAAATCTTTAATTTATAAGTTTCTAATTCTAGTTGCTCTTAAGGATAGTTGATAGAAAAATCTATGTATTCTTACTAAACTTGCTTGGCATTGCCTTGTAATGTCTCTTTTTTATGCTTTTGTGGCTTATCATTGAATTCTTTTAATTTAAAAAAAAAGTTTCATAAGGCAATTTAGAACTTTTTCTAGGGGTGTTTCTAAAAATCAATTGAAGAGATTAAATAAACAAATTTTGTTCATGTTATCATATATGAGATTTTACATAACGCAAAAAAAAACAACAATTAAACAAGTTAGACAGATTGATGTGCATCACTGATACCTATAAGCTTCTATTTTTTTCTTATTAACCAGTGATTCTTTTAGTATATGCCTTAACAAAGTCTGTCTAACTGTTAGGAATGCCATCTCAATATCATAACCTATACTTTTGCACTTATCAGTAATTATAACATCAAATGGCTTCCCATCTATACAACTCAACCATATATAGAATAAACAATAAATTTTTTTGAAGGTTTCACTATCTAATAGTGCACACTCAAGTGAAATAAATTGACAATGATGATTTAAGTCATATCAAATATTACCACATCATTAAATTTAGCATACATCGTATAACTCCTTGCGTTGAATTAGAAAACATTCCGTACTCATATATATCCTTATTGTAAATCAATTTTGTAAAAAAGATATATGGTCATTATCCTTCATTCTGATAAACGTCTTATATACTAATTTCATGTCACTAACTTTCAACCTCATTTCTTTAACTGATTTATATGATCAATACAGTCCTTTTATAAACATGTCATGTTATCATATCCACCTGTAATTACTAATATAATCCATACATTTATATATATCATAATCCTTCATCTTTCATTCATTTCATATATATGTCTAACATGACTATTGAAAACTTGATGTTGACTTATAAACCTTACATTCATTTAATTTATTTTAAGCATATCTTCAAACTTGCTCATGCTCTAAATACCTTCATGGTACCAACAACATACACAAATATTGCACCCCTTTCTTCCATTATTTCTAGGTTTCATTAATTTATGATGTCATAATTTGTGCAATTTGCATCTATAACATAAAAATGTTCTACTCCTAAACTCTTTAGTCTTATCTTTGTTTCTCATACTTTTTATCAACTACAAAACTATGCCATCAAGCGTATCTTTGATATAAATAAAAAATCATTTGCCAATTATCAAACTTTATTCCCACTTTAACTACCACCTCTATCTCAATGTCCTCTGCCCTACTATTTGAGGTTTTTAAAAAAAATAAATGAATGATATATTACTATAGATAAAACTATTACAACTTTGAATAACAATGAATTCAAGGCTATGTATGCCTACTGTTAGATTACAAAGTATCTAAAGGAGTTGAAAAGAGAAGAGTACAAAGGCTAAATAATAATTAGCATCGGGGAGTTATAGTTGCCATATGTTTTTCATGCCCAAGGAGAAGGAATGCTATGCATGCTTAGCAAAAATACTAGCTTTGATATGGTTGATTATGCTATCTGCAAGCTGATATTTGCCTTCCTTCTTATCAATAAATCTACGTCGGTTTCTTTCTTTCCAAATGTTATATAAGGTTGTAAAGCTACAGTGTAGAGAGTGACAATTGGAGTACCTTTCTAGTGTAATATATGATTATAGTTATATCTTCTATTGTAAGATGATAAAATGTGTATAATTCAGCTCCACATGACCTTATAATAACTATAAAGGAAGAATAGATGATCGCGATCCTTAGCTATCATGTTACATAATTAGTTTAGATCATCAACCTTACCATGCCGGTGATTCCAAGTTTTGAGCCTGTTTTTGATTGCTAGCCACATGATGAAGGCTGACTTGGGATTGATAATGTTATGCCATAAGATATTAAACTAGGGAACTTGTAATAGTCAGTTTCCTAACCTATTGAGGGATTAGAGTGATAGTCACATGAATTGTAGCATATTAGAAAAAATTGGTACATTTGGGATATGATTTCATTCACATGCATAACATGAGCATATATATACACATAAATGTTGATTTAGGAAAATTGAACTCAATTGACATATTCTGAGGTATGAAAGGTTTAAAATGATTATGATTTGATTGTGTATTACTTATGTCTTGAATTTTGGTTGATGGATTACAAGTAGTAAATTTAGAATTAATTGTTACAATTGGAAAATTGATGAATTAAAATATACATTTAGTCTAGGAAAATGTGAAGTGGCAAGATAAGTTGAAACATGGAAATTTAGGATGACTAAGCATATAAAATGAGTGACATTTGGCATGGAAAATTAAGTGACAAATGGCAACAGTGATTAAGTGAAAAATGGCCTAGCATATTTATGACAAACTACAGTTTATGGAGAGGACAAGTGACTTACAGGCGTAGTTGACAAATGCCATTATATAGTAGTGACACCTAGTACCTAATGAGTTAAGCTAGTGCTGGGATAGTTTTTGTTGTGTTCATTCTTCTTCTTTCCTTTACTCTCACCACCGAAACACTCACACACCCTCATAACCTTTGAATTTTGCTTCAATTTCGTTCATAGTCACTTCAAGATCTATACAAAAATCTGCTCAAAGATAGCTACAATCTGCTATCATCATTTTGCCTTTGCTGAAATCATTTTACTTCCATCTTTTACTTGGATGATTTTGCATGTATGGAGAGCCAAGTTATCTTGATCATTGAGGTGGAACTTGAGCTAAATAAGTAAGTGAAATTATGATCTTTGTGGTATTTTGAAATAGAAATTTTATGATGACTGAATTGGAATGGAATGCATATGGCGTTGATGATGATGTTTTGCTAGAATGTGATGGATGAATTGGTTAATTTTCTGTTTTGTTATTGATGTATGAAAATAGTAGGTTATAGACTATTAAATGGATGATTTAGGTGGACATTTGAAGTATAAATGAAGGTGGATTTATGGTAAAGATAGGTGTTATTGAAGTGTTCTCGAATATAGAAAATTAGAGCTGTAGATGTGTTTGTAAAAAGTAACTATTAATGACATAAGTGAGCAGAATTTTGTAAATATGGAAGTTAAATTAACCTGAAATGAAGTAACCTTAAAGGAAATGAAATTTGGAAAATTGCAGGAGTTAGTGATGTCTCTAAGCTTGTAAAATTTGTGAAGTACTGAAGGTAGTAAAGTTACATACACTAGTAATGTTGATGACAAATTCTGGAATTTTAATTTTAGCCTTGTGTACAAGTCGAACTAGCTGAGAAATTTCACTCTAAAATGGTATATTTGGACTTGATTAAGGCCAGGAATGAGCCTATATTTTTTCTTGATTAATTGGTTAATAGCTTCATAAGTTTATGTAGTTAATTGATGTCATAACTTCAAGAATGGACTGTTTTAATGTGGTTAAGTTCAAATATGGAAATTATGATTTGTTAACGGAATAAATGAGTTCTTTTAATGCAAACATTATCTTAAGGACATTAGTAATGTGTATAAGGTATGGATGAATGAGCATTGAAGAACATGGGATAATTATCATTGAGAATTGGGAAAATGTGAATATATATTGTTGGAAAAAGTTTGGTGAATGTATAGATCTAGCTTGCTGAAATTCCATATTTAAAGCAACAATTGTGTGTTTGTTATAAGACGCTTTTTGATCATGAAAGTGTTCAAGGATAAATGTAAAGTATAGTTGATAAATTTGAAGTGAATTAAGCTAACTTAAAGGTACAAACCTGATTGCAAAATGATAATATGCAAAATAAAATGTTTAAATGGTTTTAGGTGTATAAGCACAAATTGAATAGTCAATATCTATGTATAAGAATACATACCCGAAAAGTTAATTGAGCATGCATTGAACATGACACCTATACATATGCATGACTGAATATTCATATGACTAAACAAGTTAGTGATTTATGAACTATATATGTATTGCATGACTATAGTTGAACAAGTTGATCGCTAACATCCAGACATTGCCGGATCATCAAGGCACTAGCTTTTCTAGAGCGTACTGTGAGTTAACCTAGATGTTTCTCATTATGATTGAATTGTTTTTTGTTAACTTTTAGTTATTGAATGGTTACTTATATGATTGTTATGATTTCGAACATTATTGGTCCGAGGAGTTTGATACTTAGGACTATATATGGAAGTGTTTTCAAATTGTATGTGTAGTATGGAATGTGTACTCAACTGAATGTTAAATGTTGGAATCAGGTCTGCAGAATGTGATAAATGACATGAACACATTGAATAAAAAGTATTGATAGCATATTATGTAAATTGAAGGATTCCATTACATTGATATGCATGAATAGATAAAGGAGTTATGACCGGAGTGACTAGCGTGAAAAAGAGCTTTAAGCTCAGGAATGGTGCACAAATAGCCACAAACTCGGTTAATAATGAGCCCGGTATCTACAATGGGTACGGGATAGTAAATGAAAAGAGTCTGATATCTACGACGGATACGAGACATTAAATAGGAGCTCAGTCACATCAAAGTAAAATGAAAATAGAGTCACATGTGCATTTGCATATTTATAACTTTACATGTATCATATGAATGATTGAGATGAATTATTGGATTGTTCTGAAATGGTGATATGAAATGTTTGTAAACATGTTGTACTTATTGAAATATGATAAAAATAAAATGTGATGTGGGATTTGATACTGAATGAGGTGATATACTTATTGAACTTGGTTATATACTTGTGATGTTTATATTATGATTTGAGTGAGCACACTGATGATAGTCCACTCACTAAGTTCTCAAACTCATCAAAATTGCAATGTTAATTTTCAGGTACAAGGGAGTTCTAGCTTTTAAGGCAATCTGGTAGAATTCTAGTACTGTCATTTTGGGAACAAGAATGGCTCAGAGGTCTGGTCAGCTGATATCTTATAAGAAGTCTAGTTAGAATGTTTTCAGTTAGCATCTTATTTTATATTATACATTTTGTACGGAGTAGTAAACTCTTAAATGTTATGTAATGTATATACATGGATTATAAATTGTAATGACACAATGTAAGTTTATGTTTATGAATGTAATGGGAAGATTTAATCATTTTGAATGCTTGTGAAATGCGTAATGCCTTAAATAAGTTAATGTGATTATTCTAATATGCAATTCTCATAGGGTATGTTCTCTAATATCTTCTGAATGTTCGGGCATATGAAGTGGTTCATTACAGAACTACTATAGAACAATCAGACAAGAGGCGATAACATGATTGGTTTGAGTAAACCCTATTCAGGTTTAGACTCTAAGAGATGGTATCCTCGGTGGCTGTGTTAGTTAATATAGAAAGTTGAGTTATGAGAGATTGAAAACCTCATAAATTATGACCTTCTGTTTATATAATCCATTTGGTGCTCCATTTATTTTTTTAATATATTAACAAAAGGATAAGGATTTTAGAAGATGGTACCCATTAATTGGAAAAAGGAAGTTAAAGGCTATAAGGCTTACCAATTTATGAGGAAGCCCAAAATTATAAAATCTACAATCAAGGTTTTTGCTAAGGAACATATCAAAAGTGTTATTGAGCCAAAGAACAATATGAGGTGAGGAACATACCAAAAGTGTTATTAAGGCAAAAAATAATCTGAGGTTTGTTTAGGATAATTGCTGCAAGCATCCTCAAAAAAATTATTTAAGAGTGTTGAAGACAAAAAATGAAGGAGTATTATGATGCTCTATCTATGCAGAATTCAATACTCGGGCAGAAATAAAGGATTACTTGGTTAAAAGATATAGATGCTAACACTAAAATTTTCCATTCCTCAATTCTAACTAAAAGAAATAGAAATAAAATTTCAATGCTCTAAGACAAGTATGGGAACCACCACACATACCATAACAAAATGATGGAGATTGCTTTAGATTACTTCACTAAACTGATGGGATCATAAATAAACATCAATAAATTCTTTGAGAATGGAATCAGTTAGTAGATGAGGAACACTTTGGTGTTACCTTTCTCTCATTAGGAGATCAAAAATGCGCTTTCCAATCTTTATTAGGGTATTGTATGGTTAGTAGGGTCATTTCTAGTATTTTATAGGGCCTAGGTAAAGTAAAAAAGGACCTTTATTTTTACCTATTTTTGGGCTCTCATAAAGAACAAAAAGAAACAAAATATGAGTTTTTATTTTTTATAAGATCAAGAGCAGAGTTTATTTTATTTTATTTTTTATGAAAATAAAAATAAGTCCTATTTTACTATTTACGAGAATAGGCCCCAGTCAGGTGCAACGAGTATTTTACAAATTTTTGGTAGAATAATCACATGCCTAACCGATATGTATACACCAAATGTAAAGAAGTTAAAATGATTCAACGCAACAAAAACAATCTTCTTCTATGTTCTTCTTTTGAAACACTGTTTCGCTTTCTCCATGAAAACAATAAAAAAATAGCGTGCAGATGGTCTTCTCTATATAATTACATGAATGTCTTCCTAGGAGACGGAGGGGAGATAAAAAACAAAATAAATTGTTTCAAATTTTAAGTTGTAAAAAAAGTGATAATTTCTATTTTTAAGATGTTCCCAGAATAATTTGACAGCCTTTCTCTACGTTGATTATTGCACCAATTTCCAAGACCAGGACTCGGCTCGATTGAGCAGAATCGAACAACATTCAGAAGCTGTTTCCAATTCCTTTCCTCTGTTCAAAGTGTTCTGCTTGAAGCCGTAAACTTGTCTACATTCTGACGTGACATCTCTCTGTGCTTTGCATCTTCTTACAGCCAATTAGTCCCGTCTCGAAGTCATCGTTGGTCGTCAAATGATGCGTTAGCCGCACCAGTTGCATTGTAATCCTTGCAACTCAGAGCCCTCAACATTCTCCTTAGCCGCGTCTCATGTCTCTCCTGGTAACTCTCCACTACTCTTCGATTATGAGACTCGGACATCTTTGCCTGTATGTTTCCCTTTTCCCGTCTTATTTTGATGTCACTCAACCCCATCTTAACTGGTACATTTCCCGCTCCAAATGTTAACACGTACCATCTTGATTTCTTCGGAGTCGCTTGCGTCACTTCATTTTTGACAGACACTTCATTTGAATCATCACATAATTTCTTGGTGTCGTACACCGGTTTGGTCTCGCAAGTCTTGTGGCATTTTCGTTGGTGAATCTTTGATTTCACGGTTCTGTATCTAGTTAAAGAATGCGTCGTTTCTGGAGGGATATTAATGTTCCTAGTTTCTCTTGGATTCCTGGTGAATGAATCCGAAGTTTCTGCTCCTTTAAACGGAATAAGCTTTCCACAAAAGATGATGCCGTCGGTGTGCTGAGCAGTGACAGAAGCGAAATCTTCGCCGAAGAAGCCAAAGAAATCTCCGTCAAGTGAAGAGCTTTCTTCTTCGTCTTTTGAGGCATCATCCCAATCAGAAGAATTGTCATTTAATACAAGATCACAGAAAGAAAGTGTTTCTTCTGCATCATCGAACTCTTGCGTGTCATTGTTGATTGTGTCTTCAGCGACCATGTTGGTATCCAACAAATGGAAGTTGTACAGTTGTGCAGAGAGTTTTGGAGGTAACAAATATTTATATATAAGAAAATGCTAACGGAGATGTGCACCTATTGCTTGTGGTGGTTAAAGTTTTTGTAGGTGATGTGGTTGAAGTTTTTGTGGGTAGCAGGGACAGCTTCTAGAGGGCGAAAAATCAAAAAGAAGGAAAAGGAGCTTTATCATTAATTAGAGACATAGACGCAGAGGAGAATCTTCGCTTCGATTATAACTCAGAATTTCCACGAGCGTTCTGAGTTTTCTATCACAAAGAAAAAAGGGGTCAAGAAACGGGACAGGACAGCAATCATGTCCGCCTCACTCCTGGTGGGTTGTTAGGTTAATTGAAGATTTTGTCTTCTTCTGGGCAAAGCGTAGAAGGAGATTCTGAGCCTTAAGCATGAAATTTGCATGGAATGGCCTTTTCACTTCTTTCTTTTCTTTTTAATATTGCATAATCAGAATGTCCAACTAAAAATTCAATCATTTAAAGAATAGAAATTATAAGTTATACGAGTTTTAAGTGCTTAATTGATTCATTTACTGTTTTTTCTCATTTTAAAAATGGAAATATTGTGTGCTAACTTGTTTTTTAAGCACATATAAACCAAAAGAAATTATACTTAATATCACAAAAATAACTCTCTAAATAAATCTTGATATTTTTACAATGTCGTTATTGTTGTTTATCTCTTACAGCTAATTGGTTGGTTTAGTTTAGTGACGAAATAATTTGAATGCATTTTTTTATCTTATATATACTTAGATGTATATGATAAAATATATAGGATAAATGTACATTGCAAATGAAATTATGATGACATTATAATTACGAGATTTATATTGTATTTATGTATTATCCCTAAATTATTTCTAATTATTGTTCTATTATTTTTGGATATTAATAGAACATAAAAGACTAGCACATATTATGTTTTTCCTTATAAATAAAGGAAGTAGTCGATCTCATTAGCTTAATATGAAGATACTTAAACAAATGTGTAGGTGCTTGTTGGAGAATAATTTCACTGAACTGACTCCATATAAGAAATTTATTTGTAACATTACTTGTATTTCTATGAAAATTTTCATTATGATTATTGCGAGAATGAACCTTCAACTTAAGATCTCTAAACTTATCTTATATAGAGATTACTATATTTTGATATTATTTATGATCTATTCGAGTCACGGGTAGCTCAGTCCATAGTCCTTGTATATAACATGAACCACAGGAAGATAATTGAGTGATGATAGAGTGGGCAAATTTTACAATTTCTTATCCCTCATTATACTACAAATGCACGGGTCGTGAGTCTAGTATATAAGGTGTTGATTCCTTGAGGAGTTGGTGAACTAATTGAATTCGATATTGTCTAAGGCCTAAAGGATAATTAGAAAAGAAAAACTAAACAAAAAAGTAAATAAGCGAATATGGATTGGTTGAAACTAAAATAGTAAAATTAACACAAAGAAATCAAAATTGAGCACCATAAATGAACAATCAAAAATCACACAAAGAAGATTAGTCGATTATAAGAAGGGGGATTTATCCTATCATCAAATGCTAACATGATTACTTTTGAGTTAATTCGGTATAGATCTTAGACTTTTGAAAGGTGGATTACTCTCTCTCGAGAATTATGGAATTGACAATCTCTCAATTAACAAAAAGTTGACACATCCAATTAGATCTTAAATCCTTTAATAGACTATCGGGTCCTCACATGAGATCTCTCTTCGTATAAATTACCGATTTGATTATTTGCATGATTTATTATATTGTTTAACTCTTATTACCCAATCTAATTGTTTTCCGATTCATTCTCTTGATTTGTTACTGAAGCATGTAAATACAACAAATAATCACAATATCCAATGTATTAACATCAAAAGAAATCACATTAACATTGATTCAAGAACAAATCCCTAAAGAAGTTTAGAAAATCATCATCAAACCTAAATCTATAACTATCAAATCCATCTCATACATTCAAAAGAAAGAATAACAAAGATGAAATGAAAATCTTAGTTGGAAGATAGCAGCCATAGCAGCCCTTCTTCTTCCCTTTTCCTCTCTCCTCTTCTCTCCTTTTATTCTCCTTCCTTGGATCTTTCTCAATATAGCAAAATGGAGGCTTCTATTATAGGGTTTCTTCTCTTCTCTTTTATAATATTTTCTATTTAAGGTAAATACAAGGTTTTAACTGGGCCTAAAAGTCTGAAATATCCCTCGAAAAGTTAAGTTTAGTAGTTGGCATGCATTTGTTGTCGTGTAGGCTATGATCATAGCTTATAGGGCTACGATCGTAGAACTTAAAAATTACTTCTGTCACAATCATGGCTTTTAGGGCCACAATCGTGGCCTTCCCTGCTTGCTTCTGTCACAATTGTGACCTTGAGTCCTACATCGTACTTCTTCCAAATCTTTTCCGTTCTTCGATATCTACTCTCAAACACTAACAAACACATCAAAGCAACTGAAACACATAAAATTAAAGCTCAATAGCATGCTCTAATCCACATAACATTTAAAACACAAATATCTAACCAACTAACATAATTCTAAACCTAAACATACATTAATCAATTAATTAGTAACTAAAAACATACTAAAATGCCTATTAAAACATCATACAACCTATAACTATCAACATCTCCATACTTGAACTTTTGCTTGTCCTCAAGCAGAAACAAAAAAAAAAACACAAACACATTAAACAAAAACACACACATATATATGCAATAATGGTACAATGGCAATGAAGTTTCATGAAACAAATTTGACTACAAACACAATCCTTTAAGTTGTTCTAACTTATTAACTTATGAAATTTGTGTCTAAGTACTTTGGACTTAATTTCATTCACTCCTGTCACTTAGACACACATAATGATAATTTGTTAGTCAATCACAATTATAACTATCCTTAAGTAGCTTTTCATAAGAAGTCATACTATTCTCAAAGATCTGTAGGTTTTATTAAACAACATACTATTTTTGTTAATTTTCATTACATGAATCTAACCTTTTGATGCAAAGGCAAACATTTGTAATGAATGTCCCTTGATTACTCAACTAGGTCATGTTTTTATTAAGCGGCTTAGTTCAAATGCCATTATAGCCTTTTGACGTGAAGACAAACATTTGTGATGAATTTTCCCTGGTTACTTAACTAGATCACATTCTCAACTGGCTACTAACTCTATTCATAACTAATTTGTTTCAAAAGGGCCCGTAGAATAGTTATTTATTAAATAAAAACACACTTTTTTTTGCCTACCTTATTTAGTTAGCTAATTGCTCTTATGAAAAGATACTAATGATGCTACTTTGATGACTTGCATATTCATGCATATTTCAGTCCATATTTTGCGTACATTTGCATAGTTATTTGTCACATTTTGTATGCTTTTATGTGGGTTTTGTGTGTTTGCGTATTTCAGGTGGAGCTATTGGAAATGGTGGAAAAGGTGACTGATTTGGAGCAAAAGAAATATTGGTG
>JANZXP010110866.1:0-18318 GCA_027576715.1 Erythroxylum flavicans
AGGTAAGGGAAATGAGTTTGTTTTTCGTTTTTCTTTGAATTTTGACCTGGTGGGGAAATTTCTCCCTCGTGGGACACAGGTCCAGATGTCACGTAGGACGTCAGGCCCGTGACCCACCCGGGGCAGGGCCTCAACACTTATGGATTAGAGAAAGGATAGTTGGACACTTAACCCTTAACATGGGATAATGGGATGTTACACCTAATGAACCTATTCTAACCTATATTTGCAGCTAGTCGCTCAACTTTTCGTCTTACTCCTATGGTTTCTAACAATTCAAAATCAAATACCTAGGAGTGACTAATTCTCTATCCTTAAGGTCTCAGAAGCACGTACCTTCTTCTTTCAAATAAATTAGAAATGGGGAACGATAAGTTGCTGCTAAATTAGGCTTACCTTCATTGAAAGCTTGAAGGCACAGTTCATCAACTAGTTTCCTAACCATCATCTTTCTTGGTGCCATTGTAAGAAGAAACCTGCAAAAATAAGATAAAGAGAGTGAAATTCTTATTTAAGAGAAAGGAAGAAAAATCTTACCAAAATCCTTGTGTTTTTAATGATAAATGCATGAAAAAGTAAAGGATTATAAGATTAATGAAAATAGATGAAGAAAATATCAAGAATCTAGAGGAAAAATGAAGAATTTTAGAGAGTAGGAGGAGAATTTTCATGGGTTAGAGAGAGAAGGAGTGAAATTTTAAAGAATGAGGGAAAGAAGAAAAGGAGAGGGAAACTTAAATTTCCCTCCAGATGGAATTCCCATAATTATGGGAATGCCCATCATTCCCATGATCGTGGGATTTCTCTCTAGAAACTTTCTGGAGAGATTTCCCACGGTCATGGGAATTACTCATAGTCCTACGATCATGGGTTTTCTCTCTAGAAACTTTCTGGAGAGAATTCCCATGGTCATGGGAATCACACCAATTCCCACGATTGTGGGATTGGGTAATTCTTCCACTACTAAACCTTCTTCCAAGCCTAGTATGTATTCTCCATGATCCCACAACCTACAAACTCATCAAAATAATATTATCAACAAGAATTTCGAAAAGAAAACAAGTTAAAATTCAAACAAAATCCAAATACACATCAATCACACTCAAATAAAACATAATCATAACTAAATGAATCAAACAAACAAATAGACAAAGACAATTAAAAGAAAATAAAATTCTATGAGTTGCCTCCTATACAGCGCTTCTTTTAATGTCAGTAGTTCGACGCTCTTTCTTGAAAACTCAACCAGGATTGATTATAAGCAGCTTGCTTTCACCTTTTTCATTCAACATTAGTTTTGTAACCTGTAAGTAAGCTATGAATTACAAAATAATCAAAGGGACAATATGGATAACATTATGAAAACCGATTAAGCTCAATAATGTCTTTTTTCTGAGTGAATTGTCAACATAACAGGGAATAACAAAACTCCCTGAATCTTCCATTTAATATAACGTTTTATCCTGTGTGAAGGTGAGTTGCTCTCTTTCTTCCTTAATCACCTTCGTCTCTTTTGCTTCTTCTGCTTCCCGAATAGAGACTTTCATAACTTCTTCAAACTCGATGTCTATTGTCCTCTGTTCTTTATCCTTTTGTTCTTCAGAAGATTTGAACACATCAATTATCCTAAATAAGCTAATATCCTTCAGATTCTTAAATACATCAATCATGTTGAATGTCACTTGATCATCATCAATCTAAAAGATAGAGTTCTTTTCATGAACATCTACCTAAGATTTTTCAATGTTCACATATGGTATATCAAGAACTGATGAATAATAGGGAGGCTTTTCATCCTTTTGTTCATCCTCTTTGTTGATTTCTTGGTCTTTTATAACAGCATGGTCTTCCACTGATTCTTCTTGTTCTTCCCAATTTCTAAGTGTGATAGAATCATATTGCTCTCGTTAATATAATTCCATATTGCTCAGAGAGTCTTCCACACTTCTTTTACAAAATTCACAGGAAAGTTGTCCTGAATCTCGAGGTTGTGAATAGAAGCAACATGATTTTCAAAAACTTGATCAAACTTCTCTTCCAATCTCTTTTGACTTTCCTCCTAGATTAAAAACATCTTTTTCTGGTTCTCTTCCATTTCTATTAACTTATCCATGATTTTGTCAAATTTGGAATCCCATGAATTGGACTCATCTTACTGAAATTCAAATAGGTCTTGATGTCCCATGTGAGTACTTGCATTATTGGACGAATAGAAATTTGGGTGGTTCTGCCACTCTGGAGTGTATGTTTTCCAATAAGGATCAATACTTCCCCAACCATACTGCACCTTATTGTAATTTGCAAAAGTTTCTTACTCCCTATAATAGCTATCTTGCATCATTATTCTTTCTATTTCTTTTCAACATCTAGCTCTTCAGATGTCTCATTCCTCATTCTAAGATGTCTTGATGTGTCTTATGATATCTGATAGTTCATTGTTACTAAATTTTGTCGATCTTCGCATACTCCTTGTGTTCAAACACCTGCAAATACATAAGAAAAAGTGTCAAAAACTCTTAAATCAAAGTAATCTAAACTAAATAAGTTACTAAACAATCAATCCCTACTAACGGTGCCAAAAACTTGTTGATTGGAAAACAACTCCTAGTTTTATGATAAAAAATTGCAAGAGCATGGGTCGTGACTTATAGTTAGAAAGTGGATATTGATCCTACAGGGATTGATGCCCAAACACCACTTAATTTATATCAAACTTTGTTTAAGAAACTAAATTGTTTAATAAAAATAATATAGAAAATTAAAAGACTAATAATGAACACTAAACAATACCAAAATGCAGAAAAATCGAAATTCAGGAATCTAAAGACTAAAGATTACTTTTTCCCTATTTTGTCTTCCTCCTATTTTATTAATCAAATTATGTCTCACCTAAGATTTTTGCATGTATTAACTACCCTCTTTTAAGGTGTAATTAATTGTCCCTAATCAAATTAAATGGAATCAATTGAATGATCTCTCAACCTGCCCAATGACTCCACCAATTCAACTAGTTATTAAACTATCCTATAGGTGATCAATTGAATTCGTCGAGATCTCTCTTCTAACTAATCAATTGACGTGCTAATTGCAAGTTTATAGGTTGCCAACTCTCGTTGTACAATCCTGCACAAATAATCTTGCTCACTCTCTCGATTTGTTGCAAGAAAACAAATAAAATCAACAATCATCAAAGACATTTTCATTCAATTTAATAAAATAGGAGTTTTAACAAAATATTTCAAAAGCAATCCTTAAAACTAAATCAGCCACTTATGGTCTCCATTCATTAGCACACAAATAATCCATCTTACAAAAATTAGAAGAAAGAAAAACACAAAAATTGAATAAAAGAAACTTCTTCTCTTCTTTCCAAAATTTGGAATTTTGGATGTTGATGTGCTATTTTCCCCAATCTTGATGATAATCCTTAACTTCAATCCTTCCTCAAGGCTAAAAACTTATGTTCTTCACTCAAGGAGGCTCTTTTTACAGAAGGTTTTCATCCTCTTTTATCATGGAGGCTTAATTCTCTTTTAATAGTCCAAAACCCTAAGTTTAATGAAGCTTCACATAATATCTCGGATTATAGTTCCTACGTTTGTGGGAATTGGCATAATTCTCCCGATCGTGGGAATTTGCAGTAGAGAGTCTCCTTTTCTCTTCTCCTTTTTGATCTTTAGCTCAATCTCCAAGTTGCTCAATCTTCCTTCCTACATAACATTAATCAATTCTTACCATAAATTAACTTCAAACTTAAAAGAACAACAATGGAAATCAAACTAAATGAAAACATACAAAAAGAATCCTAAACTACAACAATAATCAACAATTATGTAAGAAACACATGCCAGTTACTTAAAAAAACATAGACTAATGCATAACTATCAATACCCATAGATTCTAAATCAAAATGAGTATGTCCTTTGTTTTCCCCTCAATGTTCAACAAAGTCTCAATTATGTTATCACATACATGTTTCTCGATATGCATGACATCTAGATTATGTCACAACTTAAGTGTTTTCCAATATGAGAGTTAAAAAAATACTCATTTTTCTCCAATTTTCTAGTAATAGAGCATCTACATTCTTTCTTTTCCTTACAGTCTTTCTAAAATTCACCTGTTTAATGAAACAGTGGAAATAAGAAAAAAAAAGAATACAGATAAAATATACACATAATTTAAACTCAATCAAACTTCACCTAAGAAAATTGATTATATTTTTCAACAACATCATCTCCTGATAATTGTTTCGGTGCGCTTCAGTTTTCTTTGGTGCCATCAAATGTTTTAGCATTTTTACTCCAAGAATGATTAGTTGTTAAGAAGCGACGATGACCAAGATAGAATGTTTTACATCCATTTTGAAGCCAGTGAGAAGACATTTCAAGATTGCAAACAGGACATGCTAACTTGCCTATGGTGCTCCATCCTAATAAATTATTATAAGCTGGAAAATCATTATGGTCCATAATAAAGTTGCACGTAACTAAAAATTACTCTCTAAAAATGCATCATATGTCTCTACACCTATCTCCCAAAGGAATTTCAACTCATCAATTAACGACTTTAAGTATACATCAATATCATTTCCAGGAAATTTTGGACTGGGAATCAAAAGTGACATCATGAAATAAGGATCTTTCATGCAGAGCCATGGCGGAAGGTTATAAGGAACTAATGCAACTGACCGTACACTGTAAGAACTACTCATATTCTCGCATGGGTTAAAACCATCACTTACTAAACCAAATCTAACATTATGTGGGTCTACTGGAAAAAAGGGATGCTCGGTATTAAAACTTTTCCAAGCTGGAGAATCCACTGGATGTCCTATAAACTCATTATTACATGGTTTTTCCTATTGCCATCTCATATCTTTACCAAAATTAGATAACATGTATAATCTTTACAAGCAAGGAGTTTACGGAAAATATTGTAAGAAGTTTTGTGGAATCTTTTTCCTACGGTCATGCTCATTAATCATATTCCCAATTTTTCCATTATTCTTCCATCTATATTCACCACATGTTGGACAAGATTGAGCATTCTGATATTTATTTTTGTAAGGTATGCAATCATTTACACAAGCATCTATCTTCTCATATGAAAGCCCTATATCTTGAGAAACTTTCTTACAATCAATATATGAGCTAGGAACTTTATTACCTTTGAGAAACCATCTTTCCATAATTTGAAGCATTCCATCAACTACCTTTGCACTAACCCCATAAATACATTTCCAATTCAATACTTCAACAATGAATGATAGTGTGGAAGATTCCTCACAACCAAGATATAACTCTTGCTCCAATTCTCTCAATAACCTATAAAACTTAGTAGCTTCCTTATTTGGACTGGTAGGGCCACCTCTGACACTAACTTCTTCATTTAGATCATAAAAACTATCCCTCGTAAGATCACGTAATATATCACTTAGTCCATCATCATTTTCACTTTTATTACTCTGATTACTATCATTGTCATCATCAAAATAATATTGTAGAACCTCTCCATAATGGTACCACTGCTTGTAGTTTCTATTTATCCCATTTAACATCAGAAATTCATAAATTTAATGAATTGTCCTGATTTTTTACAAGGAAAACGAACTGCTCTTCCTTCATCAAAATGTCTAAATTCAAAATCTAGAAATTCATTAACTCCTTTTTTATATTGTTGCAGTGTTCTATTAGAAATTTCCATCCAAGTTTTGTCAATCGTCATTGTCCTACAATACAAATTAATTGAATAGGTTTAGCAAAATTTGACACAGAACTTACTGTGATAATGAACTTTATAAGCATTAATATTTTCCAAATAAACATTGAGGCAGTACTAAGAAGAAATTAAAATACACCCATGAATAAGCCAGGCTCGGTTAGCTGAGAGACCCAAATGAGGCAAAAGACAGAAGGCCATAGAGAGGGAAAACCTGATGAGCTTCAGCTTCGGTAGTGGAGGAGAGGAGATAACTTCATATATATATTAATTTTCACAAACTCTTACCTTTTTCCTTTTTATCAAAATCACATTGTCGGCTTTAGGATGAGAGTAATCTGCCCTTTTTCTTTTTTATCAAAATCGCGTTGTCGGCTTCAAATATATATTAATTTACACGATGTCGTATTGGAGTTATTTTTCTATATGTGTAAAACGAAGAAGAATAAGAAGGGTAGTAATATTAAATAAAAGTTAACAGCTACACTTGGTTTTGTTGTTGTATTGGAGAATTGGAGTGTTTTCCTATATGTGTAAAATAAAGAGAATAAGAAGGGTAGGGTAGTAGTAATAAATAAAAATTAACAGCTACACCTAGGTTAGGGAATGGACACAAAGGAAGCATCATATAATGAAATAAATATTAAACAAAATTAGGTTTTCATTTAGATTAATAGAAAATATTTAATAATTCAAATTTAAATTATCATTATAAAATATTTAATAATTCAAAATAAATAAAGATAGAAATTTAGAGATTTTTATAAGACAAATTATAAGTTTACGCTTTTATCAAACATTAATAATAAAAGAAAAGATAAAGTTTTAAATCAACTAAAACTTCTTATCTTTATCTCTCATAAGTCGTAATTTATTATTAATCAAATTTGATTATTTAACAATTGAATATCTAACACTCTTATAAGAAGTAAAATCGCAAGGCTATCACATGCTATCTTTTTTAAAGGAAAAAGTATACATTAGAATTTATATATTAAAATTTTTAAAAGGAATGCAATCCCTTAGTAGAGACTAGATCATTGCTAAATGGTGACGTATTAATATATTTATAGCCAATATGGCAATATTACAGAGCTATAATCAACTACACGCAAACAACTATTGAGCCTTAGGCGCGAAACAACTTAGAAACACCGTATAAATTTGATGATTTCTTTCAAACTTGATTCGACTGCCTCATCTAAATTGTCTTCTTGCTTTGCATTTATAGATGTTATTATACTTTTATTCCTTAATAAAGCTTAATTTTATTATTATTGTATGAATTTTAGGGACTAGAAACTACGTGACACGATTTTTCTGTAATATTATTATTTATAAAAATTTAAATATTTTCTTATAAAATATTCAAACTACATATATTTATAATCCAAAAGTAATATTTTAAATATCAATAGGTATTTGCTAAATATAACCTTGAAATATATATTTATTTAAATTTTTCTATACAAATTTTATCTAAAATCAATTATTTTTATTAGATGGATAAATTTCAAATTTATGTAACTATCCCACTAACATAATAGTTTATGATAAAAAATAAATTACTCTCATCTATATTTATTATGTATTGTCAAAATTTAAATTATGATAAAAAATAAATTACTCTCATCTATATTTATTATTTATTGTCAATGACATCTGATTTTAAATTTATGAAATATAAAATTTATTATGAAAATTAAACTATTACGTAAAATTTTAAAAATTTAAGATGAAATAATTTTTTAAATTAAAAATTGGAGAGTAAGTATTAAAGATTGTAGTCCTACATCTGTAAAACTAAGAAGGCTTAATAAAACAAGTGCTATAAAGTAAGCTTAATAGCTACAGCTAGTTTAGCGTGAGGAGATCTAAGTAATTGTGAAACAATAAAGTTAGTAAAAGAAGATGAACCGAAACAGTCACGTGTGCATGGTGCTAATAAATTTCTTCTTCATGTGCGCATTCTTCTCTCCACTCTGCTTCATTGCATATCTTTAGGTACAGTCTTCTCTCCACATCTTCCAATCCCTCTACTCAAATACCAGCAGGTAAACGACCATTGTTCTTTGTTTAAATTATTCTTCTAATCTTTCAGCTTACGCATATCAGAGATGTTATTTAGTTTAATACGTGAGTTTTTTTACCACAACTCTATTACTATAAAATTAACGATCAGAGATGTTATTTAGTTTAATACGTGAGTTTTTTTACCACAACTCTATTACTATAAAATTAACGTCTCCTATCTCCTGTTACCTATATAATGACTCCTATCTCCTGTTACGTGTACAATGTCTTATTCATGAAAAACAACATAACTTTTACACCACTTCACGCTTTATACAACGTTAACTGGTATATAATGTCTTATTGATGAAGATGAAGTTGTTGTTGTTACCTTCTTGTATTAGATTAAGAACTTATCCGATGAGACTTTGTCAGTGGACAGCCCTAGAAACATTGTTCTTGATATCATAAGGAAGATTCATCCTAGTATCTTCATCCACGGAATTGTAAATGGTGCCTACAATGCCTCTTTCTTTGTCACTCGATTCTGAGAAGCTCTTTTTCATTTTTATGCTTTATTTGATGCTTTGTTTGACATGCTAGAAACTATTGTCTCTCATGATAGTCCTCAGCGGATGCTGATTGAGAAAGAGATCTTTGGTAGGGAAGCCATGAATGTTATAGCTTGTGAGGGATGGTAGAGAGTGGAAAGGCCAGAAACATATAAGCAGTGGTAGGTTCACTACTTGAGGGCAAGATTTATGCAACAACCTTTTGACAAGGAGATATTTAGGACTGCATTTGCTAAAGTGAGATGTCTTTACCACAAAGACTTTCTTATCGATGAAGATGGCATGTCGTTCTTGCAAGGATGGAAGGGTCGAATCATAAAAAAGATAAAAATAGAACACTCAACCTCAGCTGTATTGGTCTCTGGATAATACCATACATATACGCCTTTCCCCACTTTCCAATCCACCTTTAAGAGAATCCTTTCTTTGTTTTTTGAAAAGGATATAGGAACAAGCCTATCAATAGACTTTCCCAAAGCTTCACATGAGAAAGAAAAGAGTTTGAGCCACAAATCCTTTATCCCATATTCCTTCATCACCCATATATCAGCACCTTTAACTGCCTTGGGATGCATACAGCTAACACACAGTTTATCTCCCAAGACACCCAAATAATACTTGTTCTTCTCGTTAGACAATAACATAGGAATTGATAACCTCTTAAGTTTTTCATAAGTCGTATGAAATGTAGCAATTACCTTAGTGCTTTTGATGTTGAGGAGAAAATGGCATGCTTCATGAACAAACAAAGAATTTACACGTAGTTCAACATCAGTGAACCAATAAGGCACATCAATCCTTGTCCATCAATGTCTCTACAAACTATAAACCCAAAGCTTAAGTGGGGACTTATAGTGGTAATTGTGAGGGATAGTGTCATAATAACTAACATGATCGTAAAGTACCCTGCTATTGGTTGGCACCAAATTCATAACTAAATAGTCATCGTTTATGGAGTTGTATCCAAATCTGAGCACCCAAGGTACGTTATTTCTCAAAGTTTCATCTTTAGCATAAAGACTTTCTTATCCATGAAGATGGCATGTCATTCTTGCAAAGATGGAAGGGTCGAATCATAAAAAAGATAAAACAGATCAATCAACGTTATTTCTCAAAAATTCGTCTTTACTACAATGACTTTCTTATCGATGAAGATGGCATGTCGCTCTTGCAAGGGTGGAAGGGTCGAATCATAAAAAAGATAAAAATAGAACACTCAACGTTATTTCTCAAAAAGTCCAATGGCATAAGAAAGTGACTCAAAGATATTTGTTTTTTCTTGATTTTTTCTACTTATTGACTTGATTAATTTTTTCTTGCAATTTGTTTTAGCTACATATGTTTCTTGTTCCTAATATGTATTTATTTTTAAAAGTGTAAGATGGTTAAATTTGGTAAGTATATGAAAAACCATAAGACGGTTAACAATGGTAGATCTTTATCAAATATGGATGATGAACAAAATCAACCTAGTAGTGGAGTCAGAAGCTATAGAGGAGTCAGAAGCTATAGAGGCTCTTAATCAATAGTCCGACACTATAGTTGGAACTTCAGCTAATGCACCTAGCCTAGAAGGACAAGTTATTAGTACTAGTAACGTGATCTTTATAATTATATGATTGTGCATTTAAATTTTTAATATAATATTTTATATGTCTATTAATTAAATAAGAAATGTAAATTCTAAAAAACGTATACGAGGACCAACAATTAATGCTAGACTTGCCAAGAAGAAAGCAGAAGGAAAATAAATTGATGTTCAATTTTCTTCTCTGTACTATAAGGTATGTGATAAGCATGCCAGCCTTTTCAAGTCGGAAGCTACTATATGCATTCGACAACTTGCACCATTTCATGTCTTTTCTTTGAAAGAGATTAATGAGGATGATAAGAAGGCAATGTGGTTATTTTTAAAGGTATGACACTTTTTTTAATTGCAATAGAGTTTATGTTAATTGCAATAAAGTTTAATTTTGTTGTTGCATTGAATTTGTTTCTTAATTTTCCTAACTGTATTTTTTATATGAATTTTAGGATAAATTCAATTTCTCAAATCAGGTGCAATCTTATGTGATGCAACAAGTGCATGCACAATATAAAAATCGACATTATCATTTGCGCAAAAGCTAACTCAATAGCAAAGATTGCCCAAAGGATGCGGAGGAAGGTGATTGGCAATGGTTGATTGAGAATAAATAGGGTTTAAATTTTAAGGTAAATTAAATTTAAGTTCTTTAACTTATTTTGTTAGTTGTTTTCTTTTATTAAAATAAATAATTTATCAATGTATAGAAGCAAAGTGAAAGAAACACAAGTAATAGAAGAAATCAAGAGATGAAATCAGTTTCTGGTACAAAGTCAATTGTATAAATTGCATATGGGATGGTAAAATAAAATTTTATTTACTTAAAATTAAAATTATATTTTTCTTAAAAAAGTTCCAATTAATCATTAATTTTCTTTGTCTTTTTTTCTTTTTAGAAAGATAAAGATTCTGATGAGTGGCCTGATGCTGTTAAAGTTTGGAAGGTATCGTGACAAAAGCCAAATGGAACTTGGTCTATTCCAGGTGGAGAAGAAATAATGGTATGAAAGTTATATTCAAATTATATTTTTTAATAAATTTTAATATTACTTTACTAAAATTTTCAAATTCTATCTAAATATGCATAATAAGCTTCAAGAAGAGGGAGAGAAAATAAAGAAAAGATTTTGTCTTCACCTCTACCACTGGTTGAGCATTTTGGTCTTGTCCTAGAAAGAAAGTCAAGCTATTCACGCAATTTAGGTGTTAAAGGGATAACATCTAAGTCCCAAGAAAAAAGTAAAATTCTAGCTGAAGCTGAGGCTGCAAAGAAACATGCAAGTGATTTAGACGATGAAGTTGCAAGACTTACTGAAATCACAAAAATACAAAATGAAAAGATTCAAGCTGAAAATGAGAGGATTCAGGCTCAGGATGCAGCTATTAAGAAGCAAGCCACAGAAATGAAACAAATTTCAGCTGTTTTTGCACATTTGGCAAATACTGGAGTAATTTCTAGTTTGTTACTCAATTCTTTTACCTTAATTGAAGATCCGTCAATTGCCACAACATCAAATACCCCTACTACTCATGTAAGTTTATAAATTTATAAAATCTAGAATAGTTAGTATCATTTCTTGTCATTATCATTATATTATTATAAAATGTTAGTACTAAATTTATAGCTTAATATTTTATAAACTAATTATCTATTTTTATTTTTATTTATTTTGTAGGAAACAAATCAACAGCGAACTTTCATCCTGAAAAATAGTCAGGAAATTTTACCTTAGAGATTTTAGCTTAAATTAGTACGTAGTAGTTTGAGATAATTGTAATAAATAATTTTCTTGGATATTAAAATTTTCAATTTCATACATTTTAAATTATAATTTATTACATTTTGGTGATTTTTATATATTTGATATATACTAATAATTTTTATTTGCTTGTTTAATAATATCTTCACATTAAAAATTCGTATCATTTATGACAACTTCTATTTTATGGCCACCAATGCAAAAAATTTTATTGATTAAGTAATTAAATTATTAAATTTAATAATATTATTTGTGACGAACATGAACACATTAGTGATAAATTAATAGTAACATATATTCTTTATTTAGTGGCAACATTATTGTAACAAATAACTTTCATACTTGTGACAACATTTGTTAGACAATATAGCCACTGATACAAATTTATTTTATAGCTAATGTAATTTCGTTGATGAATTGATAGTTTTATTTGTGATAATAATAAACACATTAGTGTCAATACTTTTTGTCAGAACCAATTTTCATTTTTGTGACGAAATGATGTTGACACTTTTTTGTTAAAATATTAGTGACCAACAAGTAATGTACATTGATAACAAAATTATTAGTGACAAATATTTTGTCACCATTTATATTTATTTTAGTGGCGATATCGTTGTAACAATAAAATTAAGTAATGTTATGACTTTATTCATCATTAGTTTATATTATTTGTGTCGACACACTTGTCATAAATATGTAAAGTTTCTGTGACCATATATTATTGTCACACAAACCATAGGCTTTTTAGTGTCGACACTTTTGCCACAATTTAACTAAAATTTGTTTCGACTTAATTCGTCACTACTTTATATTATTTGTTTTGACAAAATTGTCATAAATATGTAAAGTTGTTGTTACCATATAGTGTTGTCACACATTCCATAGGTTTTAGTGTTGACATTTTTGTCATAATATAATGCAATTCTATTATGACTTAATTCGTCACTACTTTATATTATTGGTGATAACAAAACTTGTCATAAATATTTAACGTTTTGTGACCATGCAATTCTGTCACACATTTTATAAGTTTTAGTGTCAGTATTTGTGTCACAAAAGTGTTACATAATTGTGACCATTTCTTAAAGTAGTCACTATTACAGTAGTGATAGAGGTATTTGTGACAGGAGCTAACAACTTCAAATATTAGAAACTATTAATAATAGTGACTAATGTTACCTCGTTTAGTGACAAATTTTACTATAACTAAAAATACAATTTCTTCTAGTGACACAACAAACACAACACACGTAATGCAATAATGAGGCAATGGCTTTGATCTTCATGAAATTAATTTAATCTTGAACACAATCATTCAGTTATATCAAATCATTAACATGCAAAATATGTGTCTGGGGACTTTAAATTAAATATACAACTTAATCGACACCTAAGTGTTAACTTATTTACCCTTATCAATTGTACACACACAATAATAATTTTTTCATCGCGCAGACTTTGTAACTGTTCCTAAGTACATTTTCATGAAAGTTCAAGCTTATTACAAGTCTAGTAGGTTTTTATTAATAAAACACACACTTTTTTTAATTTTATTTTTAACCACGGACTTACTCTTTTACTCAAAGGCAAACATTGGTGATGAATGTCGATCTGGTTACTTGACTAAGTCCTTTTATTAGATAGCTTAGTTGAAACGTCATTGTAGCCTTTTGACGCAAAGACGCATATTTGTGATACGTGTCGATCCAATTACTCAACTATTATCATGTTTTTAACTGGCTACTATCTCTATTCATAACCCAAAGGTCAGTATAATAGTGATTTATTAACAAAATATACACTTTTTTTATCTACCTTGTTGTTTTTAGCTATTCGTTTTCATGAAAAATACTAGTGACGCTACTTAAGTTAAAAGGCCTCATATTATAAATGAATATGACAATCTAGAGGGTGTTAAATTTACACTAAGTCCTAATTAAGTTGTATATTTATCAAAAGAACCTTAATTCACTAATTTTACGAGCTAATGATCATTTACAACCTACTAAACTATGTTCAAATTAAATGAGTTTCACTTCAACTAAGCCATTGACACGTTCAAACAATTCACACAATGCAACCTAATAATTATCTTACAATATGAAAAATAACATTAAAAGGAACACATAACCCTCCCCAGACTTGAACAACACATTGTCCTCAATTTGAGAAAGGTACACAAAAACACCAGGGGAAATAAAACACAATATACGAAAAACATAATAATAAAATACTAACAAAAATGAAAAGAAAAAGGGTAGAACATAAAACCGTTTATGGTGATAGAGGTAGTGATAGCGATAGTGTTGAGACCAAATCCGCTTGACATTAAGAGTGTTTCCCTATCTTATAAGTGATTCAAGAGAGTAAAAGAATTAGCAATCCAAACTGTTCCAAATCATTCAAAATTACTTAAGAATTTAAAACAAACCTAACTACACAATAATTTAAATCAAACTTCTAAACATGATAATTTATGGTCATTAACTTGACCTTCATCCTTTAAAACTCAGCTAGGATCAATTATGAGCGGCTTACATCCACCCTTCTCGCTCAACATCAGTTTTGTATCTTGTGAGTAAGCTACAAATTACAACAAGATCAGAAAGACAATTTTGATAAGGTTGAAAAAACTAATTAATTTCATCAATTTCATTCTTATTAACAAATTGCCAATAAAATAGGGAATAACAAAACTCTCTGAATCTTCCATCGAATCTAATAGTTTGTTCTATAGGTGAATTGCTCTCCTTCTTCCTTAATCAACTTTGTTTCCTCAGCTTTTTCTGCTTGTCAAATAGAGACTTCCATACTTTCTTCAAACTCGATGTCTGTTATCATCTGTTCTTCGTCCTCTTGTTCTTCAGAAGATTCAAACACATCAATTATCTTGAATGAGCCACTATCCTTCGAAATCTTAAATACGTCGTTCATGTTGAATGTCTCTTCATCATCATCAATCGAAAGGGTAGGGTTCTTTGCATGGACATCTATCCTAGATTTTTCAATGTTCAAATATGGTGTACTAAGATCTGGCAGATAATATGAGGGGTTTCCATCCTTTCCTTCATCCTTTTTCTTGAGTTCTTGGTCTTCTATAAGGTTAGGATTAGCTTGATTTCTCATTGGTTCTTTTAGCTTTACTCCATTTCGAAGTGTGATAGCCTAATATTAGTCTTGTAGATTTAATTTCATATTCCTCAGAGAGTCTTCCACACTTCTCTTACAAAATTCACGAGAAAGCTATCTTACTCGAATCTCCAAGTTGTGAATAGAAGCGGCATGATTTCTCGTTACTTGATTAAATTACTATTCTAGTCTCTTCTGGTTCTCTTCTATGTCTATTAGCTTATCCATGACTTTGTCCAATTTAGAATCCCATCAACTGGACTCATCTTGCTGAAATTCTGATAGGCCTTGAAGTCTTAAGTGAGTCCCTACATTGATGGGCCAAAAGAATTCGGAGTGGTTCTGCCATCTCGAAGTGTACGGGTTCATACAAGGATGATGATTTTCCCAACCAAATTGGGGCTCATTTAATTCAACAAGAGTCCATTGCTCTCTATAATATACATCCTCCATGATCGTTGTTTTACCTCTTCTTATCATTTAACTCTTGAGATGTCTCTTTCTCACTCTAAGATGTATTAATATGTCTCTATTTTAGGCCCTAATGTTTTTAAAAAAATTAAAACAAAAGATAATAAAACGACCTTAAACTAAAATTAAAAACTAATCTAACACCTTAAATTATAGAACTAAATTATCGCCTCCCTAGCAATGGCGCCAAAAACTTGGTCACAAAGTTACATGCATTAAGTTTTACTATTTATAACCTTGGTAAATTTCGCAAGCACACGGGTCTCTCGTGTAGTATCTAATATGTCGATCCCACAAGGAAGTCTAATCTAGTCCTAAAATCTAAGTTCATCCTAAACTACAATAAATCTAAACAAATAACGAATGAAAAAATTAAATCAATCAACAATCAATTATGAGAATTTAAAGTGCCGAAGTGTAAACAAAATAGCAATCACACAACCCAATACAAAATTAACCTAGAAATCACCAAGTGAGATAAAGGGGACTTTGATTCGAAACTAATGAAAATCTAACCAATTATGCAATCCCTGAATTAACGGCTCTAGACAGTCCTAGGGTGAACTACTCTCTTTTGAGTTATAATTCTTAGCCCTAATTGATACTCCCTAATTCAAATTATGGAATTGTGATCTCTCGATTTGCAATTGGCCTAAAACCTAAATTAGTTCTAAAATTGTCAACTAACCTATCGGGAATCTATGCTCGATAATCATTACACGACTCTACCGGTTTGATTCAATTCTCTACTTATCGATTCAACTAACTCTCGTTATCCCAAATCAGTTATCTTCACCTGGCTCACCCTCTCAGTTTGTTACCGAATTATTAAAAACAGAATTTGAATCACAATCAATTCAATAAAAACACAATCGATTAAACTTTATTAATCTCAAGAGTTAAAATCTGAAGGTGAGTATAAACATAAACTTAACATTCAACACAACTATTTTCAACACCTATTTCAATTCCAAACATAAATAAAATTGAAATAAATTGAAAATACTATCGGGAACGGAATTTCGGAAGCGACGATAGCAGGAAACCACCTGTTCTAGGAAGTACATCATATCTAGTTTGTTTCTGTGTCTCTCTTCCTTCATCTCCTTCCTTAATCTCTTGATCTCTCTCTAGGTTTCTCTTGGAATTAGCTAAATCAAGCTCTCTTACATGACTTTCTAGGCTCTCCAAAGACTTCTGCTTCTGTCACATCATGTTCTATTTATATTTTGGAGGCTCTAAGTCAAATTCAGGGTCGAAATAGTCCTAAAAAATCTTGCAAAACTTGAGTTTTTCTTTCAGCCCAATGCAAGCCATGATTGTGGCCGGCGTCTTAACCTTTTTGTCATGATCGTGGCCTAATGTGCATAATCGCGGCCTGACTTGGAGGCTTTCTGTCATGATCGTGCCCCATGTCACAATTGTGGCTTGGCTGCTACTTGCTTGTCCTTCTCTGTCACGATTATGGGCTGTTGTGTCACGATCGTGGGCTAGGTCTTTAGCCCAAAACTCTTCGAATCTTCTCTGTTCTTCACCGTTTACCCTAAAACACTAACAAAAGCATCACGATACCTCAAAAATATAACATTTAAGCTCAAAGACTTAATGTAACCTATAAAAACACTAAAACACTCAAAGTAACATAATTTAATCGTAAATGCACACTCAACACTCAAATTCACACTAACTACATAACAAATTAAACCCTAAAACATCATGCAATTGACTACTATCAAAAATCTTCCCATGTAATGTGCATACGGAATTTGTATGCATTTGGTTTGGTAAGAAAACCATTTCCCCTTTTTGAATTTAGTGCACTTTATGCCCAAATAAATTCCAAAAATATTTTACAATCTCCGTAACTTAAAATTGACCATTAAATACTCTAATTTTTCATAAAAATTTAAATTAGGTGCTTGAAAAAAGTTTGATGGAAGAAAAATCACTAATTCCCATTATTTTTCAATAAAGGGCATTTTAGTCCAATAATTTCAGATCTTTTGAAATCTATCCGAATGGACTTTTTTTCACTTCAATACAATCCTTTTTTATGACTCTATAATCTTGTCCAATAATTTCTGATCGTTAGGATTTGCTCACCACAAATTTATTGTTCATAGACATTATTCACTAGAAATAGTAGTCATCAGATAATTTTTCTTTTTGACTCAAAATTTTCCTCCTAAGGTACTAAGTCTAAGGTTTCACACATATAAACACCTTTAAATCTCAAAATGGCCTCTTTACCCTTTACCAAATTAAACTGATAAACTTTTCTAAATAAATTCGAAAAATATTCTATATAATTGTAAACCTTAAATTGACCTCAATATACTCTAATTAAACATAAAACCCTTCAATTACATGCTTAGAACAATTTAATTGAGCAAATTATCCCTAAAATCCATTATTTTTCTACGAGTTTTTTATCTTGAAATTTTTAGATTACTCGAATCTATTCAAATAACCTTCATTTTGACCCATTTCAGTTCCTACATACTCCAATCGTAATTTTTAAGCTTTTCATCATATTTTGAAAATTTTCAGTAACTTTTTCGGTTGACCGGAAGAATTTTTATATTGAATATGGAAATTACCAAATGTCACCAAAATCATTTGAATTTCATTAAAAAATGTCACCTAAATCCCAAAGCACATTTCGGAGCTTATAAAGCTTGTTTAGACTCATTTCGTAGCTTTTCTGAGTTTTTGAAAAATTTTTGAGAAATTTTCTTTCGAGTCCATAACTATCTTCGATCTATCTGTGATCTCCATTATAACCTCAATATGTTGTACATGCATTTTATATAGTACAATAATCGAAATAGTATATTACAAATTCACTTTGGCATTCTTTAAATATAATAGCCTCAAGATTTGCAAATTAGGGAGGAGATGTAAAGGCCCTAGGTTACTCTAGTAAACTGTAACCAAGTTATATCCTCATTTTGTTAGAGTAGTGCTCTAAAGGTAATCACCTTTAGCACTTTTGTACAAACTTTATTTTGATTAATAAAGCAAATAGGCATTTTTTCATTGATTTGATATTCATTTATATATA
>JANZXP010110876.1:0-18317 GCA_027576715.1 Erythroxylum flavicans
AGAGTGTGTGTAAACACTAGTGAGTTAAGTGTTGAGAGTAAACACTTGTAAGTGTTGTTTTTTCTCCCTAATAAAAAAGGTGTGCAGTAGCCCCGGAGACGTAGGCACAATTTGGCCGAACTCCGTTATCAAATTTTGTATTGTTCCATTGGTATTCTAGTTGTGTGGAAATAGTTAAATTTCCTAACACTTTATTCCACCACCAAGACTCCATCTAACTATCTTAGGCCCTTTTAAAAGCCTTAAGATCTCTTTAGTTGTATTCCTAGAGTTGTTACTTTCTTCCACATCTGGTTAGCATCTTCTTCCAATTTTCATTCATCTTTATATATTACTCTTTCCCTAAGTTGTTTCACTGTGTCCCCCTTTTAGATTCAACCATTTGATTTTTTTACACTTCCTAAGACTTCTCTTCTTCTATCATGCCTTAATATAAGATCTAAAACTAACAATCTATGCTGAGTTGACAAGCAAGCTTTCAATATAATCTTATAATACTTGCACCTAAATCAATCACTCCCCTTTACAAGGAAGTAGTCAATTTAAGTTTTCGTGATTCTGCTCTTAAAAGTCACCAAATGTTCCTCTTCTTAAAAAAAGAATTGATTATCATTAATTCGGATGCTACCACTAGTTCCAGTAAAATAGTCCCACTATCATTCCTATCCCTATACCTGAAACTCCCATGAGTCCATGGCACTCGTCTGAGGTTGCCTCTATATGACTATTAAAGTTTCCTCCTAAAATAATTTTCTTGTTAGGGGGATCTGTTGAGTTACTTCATCTAACTCTTTTTAGAATTGATACTTAGCAGTTCATCTAAACTTGCTTGAGGTGCATAAGCACACACTACATTAAAAACAACATCCTTCACTACAATCGTTAAGGACATAATCCTATCATTAGTCTTCTTAAACACGAAATATGATGTATGGGTTTCTTGATAACTAAGAAACCTATCTCATTATGTCTTCTCGAATATCCTAAATATTAAAGTTTGAACCTATTAATCTCTTTCACTTTAATACCTGTCCACTTCGTTGCCTAGAATTGGAAGAGAAGGTGAACTTGGTGGGAGATTTGTTCTCTTCCCAGGCTTTTGTAAAACCAACTTAAAAACCAAGCTAAGCACCGATAGAAGTGTGAAATCTAGCAATTCCATCTTTTGTAGTTGGTTGGCCAGTGTTTATCTCATATACAGGAGACTCGTACATGTAAATGGCCATCATGTCCTGAACTCCTGATTCACGTGAGAATAGTGACAGGAATCACCGAGTTTTGCCAAGGGTTGTTTTCCATCTGCCGCGCATTGGTCACCGCACACATCATTGTTCATCAATTATTAAAATTTTATTATGATACTACATTGTCAAGGAACAATTAAGGCATCTTACACATTATTCAAATGAAAAAAATCTGGACATTACTTTATATCTAGATTTTATGTACTAATAAAGTGGTAAGAAATTCTTTTTCAATAAATTCTTTTTCAATTTATTTTTATCTTAATTACCTATTATCTTTTACCAATGTCAACAAATTTTGGTATAGAAAAATTTCTTAAATGTTCATATGTCAAATAACATGTTATTTCAAGGATGACAACGAGTCTAGTAGGGTCGATTTTTGGTCCAACTCGATTTAGTTCAAACCTCCTAAATTGTCATTTGGGTGTGGTCCAAATCTTGATTAAATCTAATTCATGCAGTTTGAAATTTGCCCATAGTCCGAATTGTCCTATCCCAATCTGATTTGATTCATCAACCCCTCTCCAATCAAATCTAGAAGTTCGCAACATGAATTATGTATTTGGAATAAAGGGGTGGGAGTTCTATACATGAGTGTTGTAGTGAGAGACCTAAATAAGTATAAGAATTGACAGAGAAAACACTGAAAATTAAGAGAAAGAGAGTGAGAGCATAATAAACAAAATGAGTAGAAAAAAATTTAAAACTTAGAATGAAATGCATGGCTAAAGGAGGAAAAGTACAACATTTTCAAATAATTGACAAGGAAGAAGAGAGGAGCACAAAACTAGGCGACTTTATAAGGAAGTTCAGTCATGGTTAGAGCTAAACTTTGAATTTAATACTAGTCTAGCAAAGTGAATTAACATTTTGGACATGCTGATATCCCATGATCTGCAGCCACTGAATGCACATGAGTTTATCTTAACGTTGAGAGGAAGTTGTCCATTCCTTTCCGTGGCTTGCAAAGAGCCTCCAGGGGCTCAAATTTAGGCACGGAGAGTCCTATGCCTCAGTCATGTCGATCTTCTCTTCACTAATCCTGGACCATTCAAAACATTGAATCAGTGCACCCAACGTCAGTCCTACTGTTCTCCTTCCTAGAGTAGCTTCAGGACACATCCTCCCTCCAACACCGAAGGGAAGAAGCTTATAACCCTTCAACTTCTCCACCTTCAAATCTCTCTGGCATAGAACTTTCTAGTTCAACCCAATACTTCGGGGTCCCTGTGGATCTTCCACGCATTGACTAGCAACATTGTGCCTTTTCACAAACAATGCATCCTCATACGACTCGCGTGGAAGTAGAAGAGGAGCTGCTGGATAAAGTTGAAATGTCTCATTGATCACATTTTACATATAATTCAGATTCGGGAGGGTTTTTTCATCCATCAGACGTCGTAATACAACAACAGCTTCTATATCAGCCATAGTCTTTTGCATAGCTTGTGGATTGTTGAGAAGAGTTGACATCGCCCAGTCCATGGTTACCACAGAGGTTTCTAATCCTCTTATTAGCATTATCTGCAGAAAATAAGCAGGAGTATTCCACTCTATGAGGTTATTAGATCAATACAGGTGAAAAATCTATGGCATTATTAGTATACCATATGTGTTTATTACCATTGTAACACCTTCGATGTCCTCATCAGAGTAGAGCTTCAGTTGAGTCTCTTGCAGCTATAACATAGCATCAATTAACGTCGTCCCACTTTCTCTGTTAATTGAATTTAACCCAGACAATCCCAAAGATGATTTCGTTCTTTTCTCTTTGTTCATTAACAAGGTGTTGCACGGAAAGGTCAAATTTCTTCGTGACTTTTATCATCCTACTCTCGATTTCCCTCCTCTCAATTCCTCGAAAATCAACCCATTGTAAAACTTGGTCTTTGTTTGTTGCTTGTTCCTTACTTTTCAAGATTATGGGTAGTGGGAGCGGTAAAGATAAAATTTGTTATCAGTTAGGATAAAATTTTATCTTAGGATTTATTTCTTATCTTTTGTATATTTAAATTCGATGGTAAAAACCTATATAAAGGCATTAGTTTTAGAATAAAAAGCACTACATTCTATAGCATTTTTGTTTGTCTTTTCTACTTCGTTTTTTCGTGTGCTCTGTATATTTCCAACATTTTTGTATCATAGCAAGTTCAGATAGCCCGACCCTGCGTAATCGTGGCCTATGGTTCGACAGGCCGAGATACACCGGCTCGTGGCCCAACCAACACATGTGGGGTGGGCCAACCCATCCCACCATATATATATTTTTAAGAAAATTGGTAAAAAACGATATCATTTTTGATAAAAAGGTCAGGCCATGGGCCGGGTCGTGGCTCGTTCGATCTTAGCTCATGACCCACCTGAGCTGAACATGGTCGGCTAGACCTCGACTCATGGCCCGATTAACCCGGGCCAAAATCGGGGTAGTCGGCTTAGATAGGCTCTTTTTGCCATCCCTATTTATCTAGGCCAAGTGTGGAGAGTTAAAACTAGAGAGAGAGTAAAATTCCATGACCTCAAACAAAAACTCCCTGAGTATTACCTAGCCATCCATTCTCATCTTCAAAGAAGAGAACTATGAGTTCTGGAGCATAAAAATGAAGGCTCTATTTAAGTTTGAAGATCTCTAGGACTTAGTAGAGAATGAGTTCCTTAATCTAGATTACGAGAATCGATTGAAGGATAATCGAAAGAAAGACTTTAAGGCATTGTTCCTCTTTCAACAAGCTGTGCGTGATACTATTTTTTCAAGAATTGCAACAACTACCGCTGCAAAGCAAGCATAGACGACATTGTAGATTGAGTTTTAGGGTTCATTTAAAGTAATTGCTCTGAAGTTTCAAGCTCTTCGGCATGAGTTTGAAACCTTATCCATGAAAAGCAATAAATCAGTGTATGATTTCTTGTCTATAGTGGTGACTATCGTCATTGTAATCAGAGCATATGGAGACCAAATAACTGATATAACTTTTTCTTCAAAAGTTCTATGAATTCTAACTTCCAAGTTTGATCACGTAGTAGCTATAATTAAAGAATTGAAAGATTTTTCGAATTTATCATTAGACGAATTGATGGGATCTTTGCAATCTCATAAGGTAAGGATCAATTAGACAGTTGAAAAACATGAAGAGAAGACATTTCAGGCGAAGGGGAAGTCATCCAACTCAAAAGATTATGATAAGACAATAGGAAGAGGTTGTGGTAGAGGCTTATTTCATGGAAGAGGTCATAGCAAAGGTAGAGCTAGAGCTTCAAAACAGTGGCAACAACCTGCGAGTGATCAAAAGGGCAACAAAATTAGCATTCAAAGTTACAATTGTAAAAAATATAGGCATATAAAAGCAGATTGTTGGTTTAAGGAGAAGCAAGTGAACTTTGTAGAAGAAGCTAGTGAAGAAAGTAAATTATTTATGACCCATTATGATACTATTCAAAGTGATGTGTGGTTTGTTAATAGCAGTTGTTCCAACCATATGACTAGAAAAAAATCAATATTTAGAGAGCTTGATGAAAATTAGAAGATGAATTTCAAGCTTGGAGATGATAAAGATATTTAGGTTGAAGGAAAAGGCATTACTTCTATTATAACTAGCCAACGTAACACTAAACTTCTGGACAATGTTCTTCCTAGCTTAGCACATAATTTGCTAAGTGTAGGACAATTGATAATTAGTGAATATTTAGTCTTATTTGATGATGAAGCATGTGATTAAAGATAAAAGGTCAGGTCAAATCATGGCTAGATTTCATATGACCGAAGATGTTTCCACTTAATGCTTCAAATTTGAATAATTTTGTCTTAGTTAATGGAGCATCAAATGACTTAAAGTTATGGCACTTAAAGGCATGGGCATCTTCATGTCAAAGGTTTAACCTTGTTGGAGCATAAAGGTGTGGATCTTGGACTTCCAAAAATTAAGTCTCTTGATTTTTGTGAGAGTTGCATTTATGAGAAACAAAATAAAAAGTCATTTCCAATTGGAAAGGCTAAGAGAGCATCATCTTGTCTTGAATTGATTCATGTTGACTTGTGTGGGCCTATGAACACCGAATTGTTAGGAGGAAGTCTTTATTTTTTATTTTGTACTGATGATTTTAATCGTATGAGCTAGGTTTATTTTCTAAAATTTAAATAAGAAGCATTTAAGAATTTCAAGAAATTCAAGGCTTTAGTGGAGAAGCAAAGTAGGACTTGCATAAAAACTCTTCAAATAGAAAAAGGTGGTGAGTTCTTGTTAAAAGAATTTACTCAATTCTGTAAAGAACATGGAATTCATAAAGAATTAATAGCACGCTATACACTAGAGCAAAATGGAGTGGTAGAACGTAAGAATTGTATTGTTGTAGAGATGGAAAGAAGTTTGTTGAAAGGCAAGGGACTTCCAAAATCAGTTTTAGGAATAGACAGTTTCTACCTTTGTGTATTTGCTGAACATTTCTCCTACAAAATCTGTCTAAAATCAAACTACCTATGAAGCTTAGAAAGGTATAAAACCTTCGATAAGCCATTTAAAAGTTTTTGGGTGTATATAAAAAATTGGATGAAAAATCTAAAAATGCATTTTTGTTGATTATTTTCCTGATTCCTAAGCTTATAAGCTATATAACCCTCTTAATGGCAAGATGAATGCCAAAAAAATGAATTTTTTTAATGAAGAAGTAAGTTGGAATTATAGTAACAACAGTAGTAACAATCAAGCTAAAGTTGTAGTTCCACTTTAAACAACTTCCAAGTTATTCCTTCTCGCCAATTGCAAGTAAAGACAGCCCACCAAGTTCACTTTGCACACTGACTTCACTAGTTTTAGCAATAACAAATAGTAATGGCAGCACCTCACCATCATCACCTGAGTCTTCTGGTGAAACACCTCCAAGGAAATTTAGATATTTAAAAGATAGTTATAAATCTAGTGCATTTGCTTTACTTGTATCAAATCCTACAACATATGAAGAAGCAGTAAAGAGGAAGGAGTAGCAAAATGCAATGAAGGAGGAACTCATGGCTATAAAAAGAAACAAAACCTGGGAGCTGACTGATTTACCAGAAAGTAAAAATGCTATTAGCCTGAAATGGATATTTTAAACAAAGTACAATATAGGTGGGAGTATACAAAAGCACAAAACTTGTCTTGTAGCTAAAGGATACGCACAATAGCAGGGTTTTGACTTTGCAGAAACATTTTCTCTAGTTGCAAGGTTTGAAAAGGTAAGAACTTTTTTGGACTTGCTATACCATGCTCTTAGAGCTTGCTTTAACCTGTAAAGACAAATCCAGAAGAATTAATTTTAGATTGGGTAAATAAAATGCAACTTTTATTACAAATTGAAAAACCTTTTGGAGATGTTATAAACAAAAATTCATTTTGGAATTTTATTACTTATAAAACTACAGGTGTAGTGCAATGATTTTTATTAGATAATGAAGAACATTTAAAAAATACCCCTCATTATAAAGAAGCCATGAATGATAGTACAACTTTTCATGCAATAGCAATTGAAATTTTTAAAGAATTTATAGGAAAAGATTTAATAGACCATAGATAAACAGTAGCCAATGCCGAAAGAATAACAACTCTTAAACATCTTAATAATATGAGAATATATGACCTTTGTTATTTAGGACATTATATTTGTGAATTTAAAAAATATTATTATAATCTAGCAAGATCTGAACAAGAAATTTATACACATATTTTTATTCAAAAAATACCTTATCTTTTTAGTCAAAAGGTAGAAGAAAATTTTCAATTATTAATTAGTGAAAATAAAATAGCAAATAATTTAGGTGGAGCTATTTATACAACACAACAATATTTAGCCAACCAATGTTTAGAAAGTCAGTTAAGAAAAACTTTAAAACATAATAAACTTCAACTCTATTGTTCAAAAAATGCAGACGTTCCACAACAATATGGATATCCAAATCTATAAAAAGACAACGAAAATATAAAACTTTTCGAAAATATAAATGGAAAAGATACCCAAAAAGATATTATAAACAAAGACCTTTTAAACCATATAAACGACATTTTAGAAAAAGAAAATATAGAGACTTTAAACCTAAAAGAACAGATTGTCCACAAAGGAAAAGGAATTGTAAATGTTGGATATGTAAAGAAGAAGGACATTGTGCAAATGAATGTCCGAACAAGAAAAATACTAAATTCAAAGAAAAGGTCAATATATTAAATTCTGCTTTAGAAAATGAACTAGAACCTATAGAATCTGAATATAATACAGACTCAACAATGTCTTCAATTTATCAGTATGAATCATATACAGAAAGTTCAGAATCCTCAAGCAAATCTCAACACTACTTTTATTCAAGTAACAATTCATAATAAAACAATAAATGCTTACATTGATACAGGAGCAACCATCTGTATATCTTCTAGAAAATTATTAAATAATTGAAAAAAATTAGATAAACCATTACAAATAAGAATAGCAGACAGTAGCTTTAAAGATATTTGGTATGTAAATTATTATAATAATATTCTTATAGAAAAATATACTTTTCCAATACCTACAATTTATCAACAAGAATCAGGATTATCATTAATCTTAGGCAATAATTTTCTTAAACTTTACAATCCATTTTGTCAATATTTACATTTTATTACATTAAGAACTCCTTTAATTAAGTCAATAAATCAATAATTTTAAAAATTCCTATTTATCATACAAGTTATTATCAACAATTACAGCATCTTACTTCTCAATTAGATTTTCTTCACTTTTATCTTTTAAATAACATTACTGTTCAAACTGAAATAGATACACTTTTAGATCAAGTTTGTAGTGAAAAACCTTTAGACCCAATAAAAAACCATAATAATCAACTTATTGAAATAAAACTTAGAGACCCAACACAAGAAGTTAATGTTCATAACAATATCCCCTACTCACAAATTGATGTACAAGAATTTCTCACTGAATGTAATGATTTACTTATAAAAGGATTAATTACTCCTAGCACTAGTAAGCATTTCGCAGAAAAAAACGAGGAAAAAGAAGAATGGTTATCAATTATAAAAAAATGAATGAAGCCACAATAGGAGATGCATACAAATTACCTAGAAAAGATTATATTATTAATAAACTTAAAGGACATATATGATTTTCTACTTTAGATGCAAAATCAGGATATTGGCAATTAAGATTGCATGATAATACAAAACCTTTAACAGCATTTACTTGTCCTCCACAAAAACATTACCAATGGAATGTTTTACCTTTTAGGTTAAAACAAGCACCTGGTATTTACCAACGATTTATGGATAATAATCTTGCTGGGTTAGAAGAATTTACTTTTGTTTATATTGATGATATTATTATTTACTCCAATCAAGACAAAATTGATCATTTAAAAAAGGTGAAAATAGTATTACAAAGATGTAGTGACAAAGGATCAATTTTAAGCAAGAAAAAGGTAAAAATAGCACAACAAAACATTAAATATTTAGGCATTGCATTTCAAAATGGTTATTTAAAATTACAACCAAATATTTTAGAAAAAATAAAGAATTTTCCAAATCAATTAACAAACAAGACTCAAGTCCAACAATTTTTGGGAATTTTAAATTATATTTCTGATCAAGGATTTTTACATAATTTAGCAAAAGAAAGAAAAAGTTTACAGCTTAAATGCAGTACTAAAAAGCAATGGAATTGGACTGATGCAGATACTAAAGCAATGAGGAAACTTTTCAAAGCTTTATGTACACAATTACCTTCTTTATATAATTATCTTCCTCAAGATGCACTCATTGTACAAATTGATGCAAGCAACGATACGTGGGCTAGCTGCCTTTTGGCAAAACCTCCACATCAGAAGCAATTACATTTATACAAGCATATCAATGGGACTTTTACTCCCACAGAATGCAGATACCCTATTCATGAAAAAGAAACACTTGCTTATCTCAAGACTTTAAGAAAATGGAAAATCGATTTATTACCTGTTACTTTTACAGTACAAACAGATTCCAAATATTTAGTCGAATTTTTAAAATATAATATTCAAGCTAATCTTAATCAAGGAAGGTTAATTCGATGGCAACTCGAATTAAACCAATATCAATTCTCTATTCATTATATAAAATCTACTGACAATTTTTTTGCAGATATATTAACTCACGAATGGAAGCAGTTTTAACCAGCTTAGAAGATGCATTAGCTCAAAAGGAGATTGAATTAATTAACCAACAGTAACTTATTGGCACCATCAACGAGACATCAACCAATTAAAAACAACCATCCAAGTCCTCAAACAAAATGTCAAAACAGAAACTAATCCTTCAAGCCCTTCTTTACCTACAGCCACTACCACAGAATCAAAACCTCCTCTACCTACCCTTATCACTCTTCAACAATTTACCCAACAACTAGTGCAATCTCAAAAGCAAGCAGATTTCGATGAAGAGAGGGTGTATGTAATTTATAATGGTCCTATGACCGGGATTTTTGATGCCTGGCATAAAGCAGCAGTGTATATAGTTGGACATTCTGGTATCATTCATAAAAGTTTCTCCACCAGATCTGAAGCAGAAAAATCATTGGCCGAATACAAACAAAATAATCCAACACTAAGACCTTAGTATAGCCAGGTACTTCAATCACCACCTCCTACACCATCCAATGCAAAAATGCAGGTTCTTAGCAAACCAGTCAATATAGATCGAATCAACTCCATTCCATCCAGAAGTTTACAAATCGAAGCAAAAAGATTAACGTCAGAAATGTTTCTTGACTATTTCCAAAATATCAACACTTGGAAACATTCAGGGGCACTATGTCCGAAGTGGTAACTATTGCCAAAGATTACCTTGAGGAAATCGAAAAGAGATTTGCCAAAAGCGAAAAGGTTGAAACAAGTACGATTTTGGCAAATCTCATTTTAATGAGGTATAAGGGAAAAGGAAACATAAGGGTGTACATCTTGGAGATGTCGCATCTTACTTCAAAACTAAAGGCACGAAAGTTAGAGTTGTCTGAGGAATTGTTTGTGCATTTAGTTTTGATATCGCTTCTTGCGCAATTCAATCAGTTTAAGGTTAGCTACAACTGTCAAAAGGAGACTTGGACTCTAAATGAGCTCATTTCTTATTATGTGCAAGAAGAGGAAAGGCTAAAGTAAGAGAAGACAGAGATTGCTCATTCGATGACTACCTCAAAGGATAAGAACTTGAAAAGAAAGAAAGGTAAGGAAGTTGCAGGTACCGCACCACAAAAGAGACAACAAAAGCAATAGGATAAGGTTTTTGCCTTTTTTCTGTGAAAGTACCACATACAAGAAAAAGGATTGTACCAAATATCACGCATGGCGTGCAAAGAAAGGTACATTTCTTGGTTTGGTTTGTTTTGAGGTTAATTTAACTTTGGTACCTATACACACTTGGTGGCTAGATTACAGTGCTACTACTCACGTCAATGTGTCTATGCAGGGTTGCCTGAGCTACCGAAAGCTAGTTGATGGTAAAAGATACATCTATGTGGGCGATGGTAAAGCAGTAGAAGTTGAGGCTATTAGAACTTTTAGGTTATTGTTAAGGACCGGTTATTTTTTGGATTTGAATGAGACTTACGTTGTACCATCATTTAGACGAAATTTAGTTTCTATTTGTACATTGGACAAATTTAGTTACTCTTGTTCATTTGGAAATAGTCAATTTAGTTCTTTTCAAGATTCAATACTTATTGGTACCGGTTCTTTATCATTTGTTGATAACCTATATTTTATTAATATGGTTGCCTCATATAATGAAACTTTGCATGTATATAGAGGTATAAAGCAAAAATTAACTAATGAGAATTTTGCTTCATTATGGCACAAGCGTTTAGGGCATATCTCTAAAAAAAGAATTGAACATCTTGTTTCTGATATAATTCTTGATCCTTTTGATTATATGGACTTTGAAAATTGTGTTAATTGTATTAAGAGGAAACAGACAAACCTAAGAAAATCAGGTGCCAACAAGGCTATAGATTTCTTAGAACTCATACATACAAACATTTATGGGTGATTCCTTACAGCTTCATGGAATGATAAGTAATATTTTATTACGTTCATAGACGATTACTCCCATTATGGCTACCTGTATCTCATTCAGAAGAAGTCCCAGTCTCTAGACGTGTTCAAAAACTATAAGGTTGAGTTTGAGAATCAACTCAACAAAAGAATAAAAAGTGTCATATTTGACCGTGGTGGTAAATACTATGGTAGATATGACAGATCAGGTGAACAACGTCTAGGATCATTTGCTAAGTTCCTTGAAGAGTGCGGTATAGTCCCACAGTACACTATGCCAGGATGTCCTAGCATGAATGGTGTTGTTGAAAGGTGAAACAGAACACTGAAGGATATGGTAAGGAGTATGATTAGTCATTCTACTTTACTAAAATCTCTTTGGGGAGAATCATTAAAGACTATAGCTTACATACTTAATAGAGTTCCAACTAAAACAACTACCAAAACCCCTTATGAGCTTTGGATGGGCAAAAGGCCCAATTTGATTCACTTGTACATTTGGGGTTATCCAACTGAGGCAAGGCCATATAAGCCAAATGAAAAGAAATTGAATTCCAGAACTATTAGTTGCTATTTTGTTGGATACTTTGAAAGATCTAAGGGTTACAAGTTTTATGATCTCACTGTAAAGTCAATTTTTGAGACAGAAAATGCCTGATTCTTTAAGAATTTTGAGTTTGGGAGGGGAGATAAGGTGAGAGACATTGTCTTTGAAGAGGAATAAGTTAACATTCCTCTAATTATTGTTGACAATAATATAGATTTTATTCCTGATATTGTCGAAGTAACAAATCCAGAACAACAAGACAATGTTAAGGAATTCCCTGTTTAGATTACAAAAATTATTCCAGAAGAACAAACTCACCAACCTCAAGAACTAGTGTCATTAAGGAGATCCACTAGAGAAAGAAGAAGTGTGATTCCAGATGATTACATCATATTTCTCCAAGAACATGATGTTGACATTAGCATTGTGGAAGATGATCCAATCAACTTCCATCAAGCCATGCAAAGTTCTAACTCTTAAAAGTATATTGATGTCATTCATGAGGAGATAAAGTCCTTGAAAGACAATGACGTTTGGGATCTTGTCTCATCGCTTGAAGGTGCGGAACACATCGGTTGTAAATGGATATTTAAAACCAAGAGGGATTCGAAGGGCAATATAGAGAGATATAAGGCTTGTCTAGTTGCCAAAGGCTTTAAACAGAAATAAGGCATTGATTATAAAGAGACTTTCTCTCCAGTTTTAGTGAAAGATAATTTTAGAACTATAATGGAACTTGTGGCATATTTCAACCTTGAGTTGCATCAGATGGATGTAAAGATTGCATTTCTCAATGGTGAAATTAATGGGACAATTTATATGGAGCAACCAGAAAACTTTATGTCAAGAGACCCAAAGCAAATGGTTTGCAAATTGAAGAAATCCATTTATGGGCTCAAGCAAGCTTCCCGTCAATGGTATTACAATTTCATCAAGTTGCTCTTTCGTTTGGTTTTGAAATGAATGCAGTTGATGATTGTATATACCACAAGTTCAGTGGGAGCAAGTTTATTTTTCTGGCTTTATATGTCGATGACATACTACTTGCCAGCAATGATATAGGCTTATTGTATGATGCCTCTTTTGTATTAGGGATATAAATACACCGAGATCGCTGTCAGGGTATACTTAGGTTATCACAAAAGAGCTATATCGAGAAAATTCTAAAGAGGTTTGGCATACAGGATTGTAAACCAGGTAACACCCCTGTTGCTAAAGGAGACAAGTTTAGTCTCAACCAATGCCCTGAAAATGAGTTTGAAACTAAAGAAATGCAGAAGATTCCTTATGCTTCAGTAGTAGGGAGTCTAATGTATGCTCAAGTATAGATGTGTCTAGATATTGCGTATATTGTTGGAATGCTGGGCAGATACTTAAGCAATCCTGGAATGGATCATTGGAGAGCAGCCAAATGAGTTACACGGTACTTAAAGAGAACAAAAGATTACATGCTCATATACAGGAAGTTGGATCAGCTAGAGATCATTGGGTATTCTAATTCTGATTTCACTGGATGCCAAGATAGTCGGAGATTCACATCGGGCTATATTTACCTACTAGCTGGAGGAGCTATTTCTTAGGAAATGTTAAGCAGATACTCATAGCTTCTTCCACTATGGCAGCGGAGTTTATAGCATCTTATGAGGCATCCAATCATGGAATATGGCTGTGGAATTTTGTCACTAGGCTGATCATTGTAGATGGTATTGAAAGACCACTAAAGTTACAATAAGTCAATAGTGCTATACTCTAAGAACAATAGGAGCTCAACGAAGCCAAAGCATATAGACCTTAAGTTCCTAGTTGTCAAAGAAGAGTTCAAGATGGTCAAATGTCAACTAAAAATATTGGGACAAACTCCATGGTTGTGGATCCACTCACTATGGGATTACCACCTAAGGTCTTTCATGAGCATATCGCTCATATGGGTGTTGTATCTATTGAAGATATGTCATTTTAGTAGGAGTTTGATATTTCGAATGATTTTCAGTTATAGACACTCTTATGATTTATTTGAACCTTAAAGTCTATTTAGTTGATCTCATTAAGGAATAATGAATTTGGACCAGTTGGAAGTAGGCATGTTAAGATCACTTTACATGAAATTTTCATGCTACACATCCATGCTTGATCTATGTTGTTCAATTATATTAGCGTAAGTGACCATTGATGGGTTTAGTTATGATATGCGTATAATGAAAACCACTTTAATCCTATGTTATTATAATTGATGAATGAGATTGATTAAAGATGTATTTGGTAGATGGCAAATTTTGAGCTCATAAGGTTATGACATGATATACAATTAAAGGAATTATATATATATGACCCAAGTGGGAGATTGTTGGATTTAATCCGATGTGTACACACACACACACACACACACACACACACATATATATATATATATGAATTAATTGTATATTATGTGCTATCATAAAGTTAAGCCCGGTTAAAGTGATCTATTAAGGTTAGGCTTTGGGCTATTTGACATCTAATACAGTATGGACTTTAATTTGTAGAGATCAAATAGTCTGATTTCTATTTTATGATGGGCTAAAATAGAAATAAGACCAATTATATTAGAAATTAGGGTTATAGTCCCCAAGTCATATGAACAATTGTCTTTTTTTAATATTCCATCAGTCAGAGAAGAGACGGTTCTTGAGAGAAAACAGACGTACATATTGACTTAGAAGACAGATAACCGTAAGACTCAAGAATCACGTTGTTCTCATGGATCCAGAAATACTTCTACAATAGATCTATGTACTCTTTGATGATTTGACATGATTGTTTTGTGATTAGTTATGGTTTTCACCATAAGGAATTAGATTTTATCACATGTACCTTCCTTAGTGGCAGCAATGTCATTTTTATTCATCATGCTCCAGGTTGTATATATTATCCCGTCCAAAGTGACGTGCTTTCCCGTCAAATTGCCTAAGTCTCCCACATAATACATAATAAGCATCCAGGTGCGATCCATCGTATGCTGTAGGATTCGGATGCTTATCTACTGGTAGTTGTAGCTTTTCAACTATGCCTTTTCCATCGATATCCTCCTTACTGCCTCCAATTATCAAATCAAAAATATTACCATTAATGGTGCACCTGGCTCGAAAGAGTTTTTTTTTTTTCCTTTGATGGCAGTGGGTTGTATCCTTTTTCTTTGATGCTAGCATTGTCTTTTGAACCACAAAGACGTGTCCATTATCAGAATCCCCACCATCGCTGTCACCATTACGGCTACGTATTGTCTTATCTTCACCTTTTGATTCTCACACCAAGATCACTACGTTCAATGGTGTTCACTCCCCGCCTTTGTGGACACTCGTAGGAACGGTGCCCAGGTTGATTACAATGGTAGGAATTCCCAGGAATTAGTTTGGTACAGGGATCCCTCCAAGATTGTGTCTGTGTCCCGGGTCCCTCCATGGGCCTCTTTCCCGTTGCTTTGTCGTTATTTGGCTACTCCACTCTTGTAGTAGGTTATTCTGTGACATGCTCATCTCATCATTTGTGGTTTGATAGTGAACCTTTTGAACAAAATCTGTCCTTTTGGCTTTGATCATCATCTCAGTCTTTAACGCCAAGTTCCATGTTTCATAAACATTCGCTAGCATTTGCACTCCAGTCTTGTCCTGAATAGCTAGATTTAACCCACTGAGGTATCTGGCCACTTGTTGGCTTTCTGACTCCATCAAGTTGTTTCTTAACTTTTGGTATATTACGAAGAGAAAGTCTTTGTTTACTGTTTGAATAAGTCCTAGTCCTTAGGAAACTTGAGTCCTAGTCTTTAGGTTTAGGGTACTTGAGTAGTGTTTCTTGATTTTTCTAGTTGCACTGTTCACGTTGAGAAATGTGAGTTGGTTTTTCTCGTTCAGTTAAGATTATAAACGGCTATTTATAAAGCCTAAAGATTGTTTAATAAGAAGTGAGTCATTCCCAGAATTGTTGAGCATTATTCTATTGGTTTTTAACATTTTTGGTATCAAAGCCCCTACTGAGCCTGACAAAATCAAAGCAGCATCAATTTTTGATGTTCTTGTAGCAGAAGTAAGATGACTACCGAAGGGAGTTTTGTGCAGCCATCCATTTCTCGTTTTGATGGTCACTATGACCATTGGAGCATGTTGATAGAGAATTTTCTGCGCTCTAAGGAATTATAGTGGCTGGTGGAGACTGGCTATGAGGAGCCAGCAAGTGGATCTGTGCAGACAGAAGCGCAACGAAAGAGGCTAGAAGAACCGAAACTGAAAGATTTGAAAGTGAAAAACTTTCTCTTTTAGGCCATAGATCGGACGATATTGGAGACCATTCTTGTAAAGACAACTTCCAAAACAGTTTTGGGAGTCTATGAATAAGAAATTTGAAGGGAGTGCTAGGGTCAAGAGGTCCCATTTACAAGCTCTCCACAGAGAGTTTGAAATCCTAGAGATGAACACTAGAGAAGGAGTCTCTGAGTATTTTTCAAGAGTGTTGTCAGTGGTCAATAAAATGAGAATATATGGGGAATAGATGCAAGATGTCACAGTGGTGGAAAAAATTCTCAGAGTGAGAAGTTCAATTATGTTGTTTGCTCAATTGAGGAGTCCAAAGACATTGATTAACTCTCCATTAATGAGTTGCAAAGTTCCTTGATTGTTCATGAACAAGAATTCCAACGACATACAGGAGAAGAACAAGCACTTAAGATTAATTATGAAGACAAATCTGGTGCAAGAGGACAGGGTAGAGGTGTGTACAGAGGCAGAGGAAGAGGGAGACGCCAGCCTTACAACAAAGCAACGGTGTAATGCTTTAAATGCCACATGCTTGGACACTTTCAATCTGAATGTCCAAGCTGGAATAAGGAAGCCAATTATGCTGAAAAAGAAGAAGAGATGCCGCTCATGTCATATGTGGAGATGAACGATGCTTGAAGGGGAGATGTTTGGTTCTTAGACTCTGGATGTAGCAACCATATGTGTGGTGACAAAAGTTTGTTCATTAATCTGAATGAGGACTTCAAACAGAAGGTATAACTGGGAAATAACAAAAGGATGGATGTGTTAGGAAAAGGCAATGTGAGATTGAAAGTAAGTGGTTTTACATATGTTGTTAGAAAGTATTTTTTGTGCCTGAACTAAAGGACAATTTGTTAAGTGTTGCAAGCATTTTTATCATTGAAATGAGTGGCATTTTCTCTTAGTTTTTGCATATGATCATTGGGTTTTATATATATTTTTCCTGCTAATTTGTTTAGTTCCCTTGAATACGCATTTATAATGGTTTATGTTTAATTTGTAAATAAAAATGATAATGAATATGACTTTGATTTAAAAAAAAGACACAAAATGTTGTTGGGAATGCTCATGTTAGGATTGTTGTTGGTCGCCAGAAAGAATGCCCAAAACGCAAGCCACCAAGGAATTAATTTGGGGAGGATTTTAACCAGGAGCTAGCTTGAGGGTGAACATAAAAATGACAACATCAGGTTACATGTGGAGGCGTCAATATTTGCTACAAGGAGGCACAAAAATGACGCTACACAAGCAGACAACCAACGCAGACCACAAAGAAAAAAAAACAAACATCACGCTGCAATTGGAGGCTTGAAGCATCAGTGGAGGATCATGCACACAGCTAAGGAGATTTGACACAATGCCGACTCCACAAACGAAAATAATGCTATAATTGGAGGCTTGAAGCACGCATGAGAGGAGCTTGAGGTGTGACACAAGGAGAGCACAAATCACGTTACATAGGATAGCTCCAAGAGGACCCACAAAAAGAAGAAAACAAAAATCACCTTAGAGGAGAGGAGCTACGTGCGTGAGCAACAGGAGCAAATTAAAGAAAAACAAGGAGGGAGCTACATCTCCAAGAGCCCCACTAAACAAAATCAACGCCACCAGCAAGAGAAAAAAAAACGAAACCAACTCACCAAGGCAGCCAAAAATCAAAAAAATCATGCAAAGGAGGGGACCCAGCACTGACGGCTACAGCAGGAAGAGAGTGCGTGACCCACAAAAGAAAAGAAACGAAGGAAGGAGACTCTACATATATAACGAAACACAAAGAAAAGAGGGACCAAGGTTACTCCAGCAGCAAAACTCTGAACCCACCAACTCTCCACTCACGCTATTTCCATTGGCTATTACACACAAACACTTTCCATCTGTTGGCAATAACTAAAAAAAGAACGTGGAAGCTAGTTGGAGAAACAAAAAGAAGGAAGCTAGGTTTTTGAGCATTCACGTTACCCCACCAGAAAATACAACTCTACAGCCACAAAAACACTGGAGATGGGAAAAAAACGTGAGCTTGGTGGAGAGAAGAGAAATTCTAGCAGCAGGTGATATAGGCAAGAGACGTTGTCAGCTGTGTTGGAGACAAGACCCACCAACACAGGAGCTTCAGTGACGCATTAGGGGAGACACAGAAATACAAAGAGGGAGATCCAAAAAAACCATTCTTTATTTTCTGTTGCCTTTTATGTTGATTGTTG
>JANZXP010110886.1:0-18315 GCA_027576715.1 Erythroxylum flavicans
AAATTAACAGTGAATTCAAGTATGATTATGATAAGGGTTAAAAAAATATTCCAAATTTTATTCAATTTTGTTATACTGACCTTAATTTTAAAAAGTAAAGGTAAAATGCTTCAACTTATAATTCGTAATAAAAATAATCTGTCATTAAATTTTTTGTTAAACTAAATCATGCAGCGAGCAATATAAATTTATATGTTTTCTACGTGATTGTTATATAGGATAGTTATGACACGTATGAAATTTATTATTTAGTAAATTAAAAAATATTAACATTTATGAAAACTTTAAAATTAAATCAGACTTAAATGTTGATATATTTTAATTTATTAAAAATAAATTTTATAAGTGACATAATTATCCTATGTGGTATTTATGTAACAAATATATATATCCGACATGATGTCATCCAATTTAACAGAGAACTTACCAGCAGGTTATTTTTGCTAAGGTTATTGTTGCTACAAAATGAAAATTGGATAAATTAAGTTTAGGGTTATTTTTACAATTGACCATTTTGTTTATATTTACTTATAAGAAAATTAAACCGCTATATATTTTTCATTCAACTTTTTTTTCTTCAATTAATCACAAGGTCATTAACGTGACACAAATTTTTAAGAGAGCAAGTACCAAAAGAAGAATTAGGTGTAAATTATTCTACTTTATTGGGTTGGGCTTCTAATTTGTGCCTCTTGAGCATAAACAATTAAAGGGTACTCATTAATAATTACTGTTGGTCGATAATTATCTTAGTCATTTGGTACATGTCATTCCTCTTATATGCTTAATTAGCTATCCACTAAACTTGTTTTTGTTCGTTTTGCGGGCTCTTTAGTTGTGTTTTATCACATAATATATTATTTTGGTATATCACAGAGCAAACGTTTACAATCTAACCCAACTCATAATAGCTGTAGGGAACCATCAAAAAAACAAAAGAGTTGCTTCAACTTTTCATGAAGACATTATAATGAATATCCAGCTCTGACATTTTGATCAATATTTCTGAAATGATTTTGAAGTTCAGATTATCTTCCTTTTTTTTATTTACGTTAGATATCTCAGTTTTGCTGGACTAATCCTAAGCTTCTAAGATCTCACCCTAAGAGCCCTAGAGGAGGTAAATATGGAACTCCAAGATCCCTCAGGTTCCTACGTAGCCTGTATACTTCTGCGCACAAGGAGTCGTCACATACTGATTGGTCAGCTGCTGATTGATCACTAGTCTTGCTCAGCATCAGGTTCCCATCAGCCCCAAATTCCTAGTAGTTCCAACTCCTACACTGCTGCTGGAAGCGAGACATCCGTAATTAATCCGACCAATAAGCATGCCCAGGAGACTGGAGGATTATCAACAGGAAAAATTCCCCCTTTCTCTCCCTTTGTGGTGACTCGAACTCAAAACCTCCTACAAAGGAGAGCCTTAAGAGATAAGTTGAAACCAATTAGGTCACTTCTACTTGTCTTCAGATTATCTTCCCTTATTTTCACTTGATGTCTTCAAGTAATTTGACATATACTTCATGTATTCCAGGAATTTATGTTTTTTACTAAGGTTTATTTACAAAGTCTCAAAGTTAATTATGAAGAATTTACCTTACCAAAGTTACACTGTAATTGTTCACTAAATCAACAACAATAACAACAATTCGAGAAAAATTCAGCTGAATGTAGAGTCTGAAAAAATTCAATAATACACAGTCTTATCTTTAATTAATGGAAAAATTGTTTTCGAAGATAATCACTAAATGAAATATCAATATCATAAAAAGATAGGAACTAGCACATCAAATTTGTCAGGAAATGACACTCAAAGAATATTCAAAAAGTGCAACATGCTACAACAAATCATACAAAGTGGGATAGAAGTCGATACCTATGATACACTCATATTTTCATATATCTTTAGGACTTAATTTAGAGTCATTTATGTTTATTTTATGTTCATCTATAGCTGGTTTATCATGTTTTAGCATTATTCAAGGTTCGTTGACGTAAAATGCAAAAATGAAACAAATAGACTCGAATTGCACTGTTTTTTAGTTTTTGACAGACTTAACCTTTAGTCATTGTGGGATTTTTATCTTGAGATTGGTTTAGCCAAAAATTCTGAAATTTCATACTTAAACTCTTGACTCATTGACAGATGTTTTGGGACCAATTGCAGATTTTTTTGAGCTGGAATTCAGGAGAAATAAATTCCCGAAATTTGCATCAGATTTTGGATCTCTAAAATGACCTTTCAATGATATTTTGGTCATAACTTTTGACTCCGATGGCAACATCCCATGATTCAAGTTTCATATTAAAGCTAACTCAAAGACAAAGATACTGATAAAATTTGAGCTCCTAAATCATCACCGTTTATGTTTTATGCATTGTCGAAATTGACCTTGAAATATCTCATTCTACACTCCAAAAGTAGCCCCCACTCAAACACATGCAGCAGCCTTTATTCATGCCACTCACAACCAAAGCAGCCTCTATCCAACCCAAGCTACACATAAAGACAAACCTAGCCTCCGTCCTTCCACCACTCATGCACAACACAACAAAAAAAGCCTCCATTTGACTACACCAAAATCAAGCCAGCCCTATCCCATTTTTTACGCATCTTCCACTCACACACTCACATAACACCAGGAGAAAAAAATAGCACAGCCCTCACTCCTCACCAACTCACGTTGCACCATCATTAGACACTCTCCACTCCACACACATACGAAGCAGTTGGGAGACGCAAGCAGCTGGAACGTTGAAGACAGCTGGTGCATGAAAGGATTAAACATTAGCTAGTGGAGGAGACACTTGGTGGAAGCAAAACGTTGCAGCTTGGGAGAGAAACACGTTGAGCTGGTGGCGGCCTTGGAGAGGAAGACGCAAGCAGCTGGTGGCACCTAAACAAAACGTTGAAGCTGGTGGAGAAATATTAACGTGAACAGCTAGTGCGGTGAGAGGAAGCCGCAATCAGCTCCTCCAGCACTCACGTACAGCCCCCACTCAACAAATATTCTCCACTCACACGTGATAAAGGCAGCTGATGGCAAGGAGGGACTCATACACAGCCCTCATAAACACTCTCTATACACATGTTAAACCTCCCACTTAATTCGTCATATCAGCTACAGTGACAAAGAGGGAGGAGAGAAAATACAGCAGCGGTAGAAGACGTCGACAATAGAGAAAATTCAGCTGTGGGAAAAGGGGGTGTTTGTAATTTGCTTTTTTTAATTCTGCATTTATTTTAATTGTGTAGATTTAATCAATGCAAATACATGTTATGACCATAATTTATGTTACATTGATGAATATGTGTGAGTAAGTTTTTCTTTTCGGTTAAGGTTAAGATTGATCTTGGATTAGGATAATTTTTGTGGTATTGATTTTTGCTTGATTGAATACATAATTAGTCCTAATTTAGCTTGATCACCTAGATTAAGACCTTAGATGATTGAATGCCACATCCAATGGGATTTAATTTGTCAAAAAATTAATCAAGCGATATACTTGAGACTAAAGTGTAGACCAACCTTAGGATCTTGTATGAGGATACCTAGGATTAACGAACTTAATTTTAGGTTTCTCGTATTGAATGTCTTTTGTTCCAAATTATCTATGAATCAAGTGGGTAACTCGGATTTAGAAGAGAAGAGAATTCCTATGAACATTGTGTTGGACTTTGTTAAGTGAAGTCATTCCTAGATCAATCCACCATTACAATTTTTAGTGTCCAATCCAATTGAAATCTGACACCTTAGCCAATTTTTGTCATTTGATTAAATTTAGTTGCATTTAGTTCATATTTTGCATCAAGCATATTTCCTTAATTCGCTTATTTTATTTCATTTTCAAATCAATCAATTCTTGATCGTTTAAGTAATTTTGCATCATTTAATTTAATTTTTTTGTGTGTTGGAATCCCTTGGGTACGATATCCGATTCTTACTGTTTTATATTACTTGTCGACGAGGTACACTTGCCACTAGTTGGTCTAGATAGAATTTAATTTATACTCCGTTGTTTAGACCGTAACACTTTGTTGCATTATGAATTTGAGATTACAAAAAGAACTTTCTTTGATAATATGGGTGTAAGTGTTGTCCATTCCAACCGTGAAGAATTTCTCTTTCACCAAGATAAGACAATTCACATGTCATAAGCTTACAACCTTTCTCGTATTGTATAGACCATATCATTTAGGTCTAATTTTTTCATCAGCCTTATTTTTCTTGAATACATCTGACCTTCTCAAAACTAGATCACATTCCTTCAAGTCATATGGATGGGTCTTCTTATTATTTTACTCCCTAATCCTTTATAGGTAGGTAGTATTGTTAAGAAAGGCCTTGTATCTTCATTCCTCTAACAGACCATATTCATTAGTCTCCTGTTGATAGATAATTATCTTTAAGCACTCACATTCAATCCAATTAGAACCAATTCCTTCATCTCAAATGTCATCAGACTAAAGGGTGATTCTCTTGTCGAGGTTTTGGTCATGGTGCAATATGCTTAAAGGATATAGTAGTTTTCATCTACCCAAGTTACTTTGGAATTTTGTACTTGTCAATTCGTATATGGCATTGGAGATGAGGTAAACTATATGTGTTCAATTCTTGACTTATTTATAAGTTAACAAATCATTATGATAAATTCACATATTATTATTAGAAAGTAACAAAAAAAACAAAATCAACAACACCTAGTGAAAGTTTCACTAAAATACGGGATCTGGAGAGGTCCAGTAGTACACAACCTTATCCTTACTTAATAAAGAGGTTTTTCCAATAGACCCATATGTAATGCAAAATATAGATAATATAAATATAAATAAATATGTATAAAAATATATAAAAAATACATAAAATAGTACATATAGAACATGGTAAAGATTAACAAAACAAGATAAAATAAGAAAATAAATACACAAACTAAAAAAAAAACAAGTACAAGAATAAATCAAACTAGCCATTATAAGGAAGTAATTAGACTAAGTAAAAAACTAATTAAGCTAAATAACTAAGAGAGAAGTATTACGTAATCAAAATATTAAAGCTAAATATAAAACCAAAGACCTGAATGAAAACGTTTAAAAATCTTAAGAGAATAAGAAAGAACTCTCTATGTGAGATCATTTATCTGTATCCTAGTGTGCCAAAGTTTTATATTGTAAGCGATGTCCTCATTAAGTTCCAGTAAAACCATATCATTCTTGATCACTTCACCCCAGTTCTTTTTAGGCCTTCCTTTTTTTCTTTTACAATCCCTAAATACTATTTTCTCACATCTTCTCACTGGAGCATTAGGGTGTCTCCTTTTAACATGTCCGAACCACTTCAGCCTCGTCACTGTTAATTTATCATTAGTACTAGCCACTTTTAATTTTTTTTTCTTACCAATATGTTATTGACCTTATCTCTTCTAGTAAAGTTACTCATCTAATGTAGCATCCTCATCACCACCACCATTAGCTTACAACTATGTAATTGTTTGATGGGCCAACACTTTGCGATTATTACAAAGTAATCACCATAATAAATAAAATAGAGTAAAAGAAAAGATGTTACTGATTTATAGTTGTTTGATTAAGTCACTATTGGCCTATATGCACTCCCTACGCTCCACTCACTACAACAATCAAGACTATGGGCAACAAAAAGAAACGTAACCAATTTGTCAAAAAGCATTGTGCATAACTATTTGTCACATTTTAATTTCATCGCATGAAACATCGTTAATTTCATATAAAAAAGCTATAAGTGACATTTTCATAATCATAGACAAACACTACTAGCTACAAAAATTTTTGAACCTAAAACATTATAAATACGTAGCTAAATATCCAGTATAAGTCAATAATGGTGGGAAAAATTCGCAACAAATGATATACAATGAAAAGAAAACATAACAATACGTTTTAGCTACATTTTATGCATTTGCAGTGATATATAATTTTCTACTTTTTTCTAGTTTTGTAAGTAAAAATTTCAATTACATTTTTATAATTTCGTAACTATACTCTTTTAACTACAACTGTGTGAAAACATTGTCAAACATTTTTCACAACTTTTTGCATAATTAATAATATTAAGCAACTTACCGTGGTTTGTATAAAATATATGAACATATTTTTATAGTTAATTATTTGGTTATTATTATCAAATTAAATTGTAGAGAAAAATTATTAATTGAAAATATCAAGCATTCCTTATATAAGAAAAATTATATAAATATCATCAAATTGTAACACCAAAAGTAATATAACATTAATTATTAATTCTTTATTCTAACATAAAGTATTAATATTAGTTTGAACAGTCCTTATAATTTGTAGACATAACAACACAAAGAAAAAACTTCACAATTAGGAAATCTCTAGTCATATTGTCCAAGATTAGTCAAAAATGTCGTCTAAGTCTGTAAACTTGTAACAATAACAAGGATGGTTAAAATCAACTAAAATTACTATGAGAAAATTGATACAATAATTATTCGATTCAAATTAAAACAAATATAACATAACTTTACCATTCACAACTGGATCATTCATCCGTTGCATTTGTTAGGAGAGAAATGTATAACTTTCTAAAAAATCAACAAAATATTAACGATAAGAAAGAAGTCTCCTTATTGTAGTAATAAAAATACATGGGAAGAAACTAAACGATAAAATAGACACCAAGATTTAACATGAAAATCCCTTCAATGCAAAGGAAAAAATTAAGGGACAAACCGATAAATAGATCTACCAAACTCAATAAGGATTTACATAAAAAGTTGATCTCTCACCCCCTAAAACAATAAGTTGTCTCACAAAGTTTCAAAATTGAAACTTAAGTTGATATCATAATTAACAATTACTCAAACCAATCCACAAAATAGTCAAACAAGGATTAGAATGCAACCATCTTTGCCCTCTCTCTATTTTCCCTCACTTTTGGATGTTGTAATCACACTCTCTATTTCTGTTCTCCCAGAGCAAGGCTCAATTAAGCTATTTATAGGCACCTCTTGGCTTTACAATTCAGAATCCTAATTGAACTGAACTAACTAGATCACATCTATCCTTATCAGATTACATCACACTAACTAATTATTTGACACTCCAATCCAAATAGGACTCTATTTGATAGGATTATATACATCCCAACTAACAAGATAAAAGATTATGTTTAAATAGGAATGATACATCTACATCCACGAAGAACTCTATTATCTTCAAATAATCCTCCCACAAAGTCTTTATCTTTTAAAGCTGATATATATCTACTATGATCTTATTCGCCACATCATCCAAGATCTCTCCTTGATCTTTATCCATTGAGGAGTAGTCATCCAAGCCTAAAGCCTTTCATAGCACATTTGTACATGGTCTCCACATATGATCATAATATCTTCACACCTTGAAGAACTCTATTATCTTCAGATAATCCTCCCACAAAGTCTTTATCTTTTAAAGCTGATGTATATTATTTACTACATCATCCAAGATCTCTCCTTGATTACTATCCATTAAGGAATAGTCATCCAAGCCTAAAGCCTTTCATAGCACACTTATACATAGTCTCCACATATGGTCATAATAACTTCTCACCTTTACAGAGACTTACATGGTTGATCTACATGGTCGTGTAAGTTAAGACACAAACCATAAAATCATCTACAATCATCAAAAATCTCAAAATAGGTTTGGACACTTAACAATCTCCCCTTCTAGTCCAAATATAAGGAAGACATGTTATTCTTCATTATCTACTTGAGATACATCCTGGAAAGCTTATAACAAAACTCGTGCTTGTTTTTAGGAACCAATTTAGTCAACATATCATCACATTCAAATCCATACAAACATTCTTTAACATAAATTATTACTCTTCTATCATGATCCTTAACCAATGATATTTGATGTTTTCTTAAAATGCAATATCTGGTACATCCTCAAGCTCCCTTTTAGCAGTAAATAACAAGTACTCAGACCTTGGATACCTTCTACAAGGCCTCTTGTCCCTTGCAACCTTCAAATTTGTGTTTCATCAGCTATTGGATCTGATTGCTCCCCTTACTTATTATCCTGGATTCATCTATGATATTTTATGGATGTGGTTCATATATCTCATCAATATCAGATTGTATCTGATCACCAACAATGTGTGCTTTATCACACATTTCATCTTATTTACCTATAGACTGCTCAATAGATGAAGGAATTGGTAAATAGCTAACTATGCCATCTGTTAAACTGTCGTATGGTGATTTATCTCCACTCAGGAGATCAGTACCTCTCTCGTACTCCTGGAACCCCACATCCTGGCTCCTGACCACCTTTTACTTCTCTAAGTTTGAAGCCACATTGATCTCCTCCATATGCAACAAAGATGCAAGGTATCAACTTTGAGACGAGCTTCTTTCTTTGATCCTTACGCACGTGTCTCAATACCTTACAGCCAAAAACTCTCAAATGATGATATGTAGGATCCTTTTCAATCCATGCTTTCTCAGGAATCTTAAAAACTAACAAAATTGAGGGAGCTTGATTTATCAAGTCAAACATTGTTTGGACTACTTCTTCCTAAATTGTGTTTGGCATTATAGAAATTTTAAACATGCAATGAACCTTTGCCACAATGGTTCTATTCATCCTTTCAATAACCTTATTATATTATGGAGTCCCCGGTTTAGTTTTCTCATGTTTGATGCCATATGATGTAAAGTATTCTTCAAAATTCTTAAAAGTGTACTTCCCTCCTTTATTTGTTCATAAGCACTTCGGCTTCCTCTCAGCTTCCATTTAATATGAATCTTTTTGAAAGTTTTAATCACTTGACTCTTAAAGTTTAATATGTACACTCAAGTCTTCTTTGAAGCATTATCAATAAATGCAACAAAATATCTGTTACCTCCTACTGTCTCCTCAATAAGAACACAGACATCTAAATGCACCAATTTTAATAACTTTGACTTGCTTACATGTCTTCTCTTCAAAGAGACACTGTGTTACTTTTCCAGCTAAACAATAATCGGTAGGATTAAGCAAGTGCGAGTTTTTAACTAGGAGAAGAGATTTTTGAGCCAACATTTTTAATCCCTTATCACTCGAGTGTCCAAATTGGTGACGCCATAGATTTTGTGAAGTTTCCTCTTCGACTATATAAAGTTTCCTCTTCGACTATATATACTTCTCCACCACTATACACCTTGAAGTGTGTCATGTACAGTGAGTAATATAACTCCCCTCGAGCAACTGTCATTGCATCTTTGGATAGTTTGATGTCCTATCCCTAAAAGTATGTTGAAAGCCTTCTTGATCTAACAATTTGCTGACAACATATTCAGCCTTAGATCGGAGATATATTGTACATCTCTTAAGATTAGTAAGCATCTTATGTTTGTTTAGACTCAGATATCACCCATACCTACTATTTTGGCAAAACTTTGGTTTTTCATCTTTAAACTCCCAAAATCTCCACTCTTATAGGTTAAGAAGTACTCCACCTTTAGAACACGATGATAAGATGCTCCCATATCAATCAGGCATACAAAACCATAATTACTAACATTAAAGCATTCACTAGTTGTAAAAGCTAGTGATATCTCATCATCTATGCTTAAAGCAATTACAGCTGTACTCTTATCATCATCATCATCATCATCATCATCATCCTAATGAGCTTTCTTTTTCTGATCCCTCTTCCAATTATAGCAGGACCTCTTAATATGTCGTGGTTTATCGCAATAGTGGCATGTTTTCATGTCATTGTCACCTTTAGACTTTAAACAGTTCTTAGAATTACTATAACCTTTAGGACATCTATTCTTGTTCCTTCCCCTAATTTTTGTCACAAAAGCATGCAGGTTATTAACTCCAATATCCTTTCTTCTGATTTATTCATTAAATATACCATCTTTCATTACGTCCAAAGAGAGCACACCTTTAAGAGCTGAGTTGCTAATCATCACTACTAACTTTTCACAGCTATTAGATAATTAGCTCAACAGGAACAAAGCTTAAAGCTTATCATAAAAAATGATCTTCATTAAAGTAAGTTTTTTGATTATGTCTTAGAAATCACTTAGATGCTCCAAAATTGATTTCCCATCTTTCAACTTCAAATTCACAAGCCTCTTAATTAGAGAGGCCTTATTATGAGCAGTCTTCCTTTCATACAGACCTTATAGCTTCTTCCATAGCTTAAAAGGATCAGTTTCTTGAGACACATGGTTGAAGATGCTAATATCAATCCATTGTCTGATAATGCCCAAAGTTTTCTGCTTTATCTTTTCCTATTCTCTGTCTGACATCTTTTTAGGTTTTAAAGTAACATCATCCTTTACACCTCTGTCCACATCAGTAGGATCAAAGAGATTCTTGTAATACAAAAGGTCCTCCATTATAGTCCTCAATATCGAGTAATTTGAAGATGTTAACTTGACCATAGAGCTATTTCCACCTTCCTTTACGATAGCTCTGATTCCACTTGTTGGGAGATAAATACATAACTCTCTAAACGATTAATTAAATATTAATGATAAGAAAGAACTCTCCTTGTTGAAACAATAGAAAAATATGAGAAGAAATTAAACAATGAAACAAACACTAAGATTTAATATGGAAAACCCTTTAATGTAAAGGAAAAAACCATATAGCAAAACAATAAATAAATCCAATAATTCAATAAGGATTTACAAAAAAAAGTTAGTCTCTTACCTCCCACAACAACAAGTTGTCTCACAGAGTTGCAGGACTGAAACTTAAGTTGATATCATAATCAACAATCACTCAAATCAATCCCTAAAACAATCAAGTAAGGATGAGAATACAACCTTTTTTGTTATCTCTATAGTTTTCCTCACTTTTGGACATTGTAGTAATACTCTCTATCTTGGTTCCCCTGGAGTAAGGCTCAAATAAGCTATTTATAGGCACTTCTTGGCTTTACAATTCAAAATCCTAATTAAACTAAACTAACTAGATCACATCTATCCTTATTAGGTTACATCAAATTAACTAATTAGATGGCCCATCCAAATAGGACTCTATCTGATAGGATTTACCTACATCCTAACTAACATGATAAGAAATTATGTTTAACTAGGAATGATACATTCATATCCATTAAGAACTTTACTATCTTCAAATAATCCTCCCATTTAGTCTTTATCTTTTAGAGTTGATAACCTTATTTAGCAATCAGCAGATTGCATTAGCTGTTAGCTGACAACGAATTAATATAGCTGATTTGACTAGCAGATAACATCAACTATTTATTTAAAGATATTTGGTAAAATTAACTGTTTAGTATTAGCTATTTATGTTTAAAATTATTTATAGGGGCACAATTAAAAAAAGATTTATAAGGACATAAATATTATATCTTATTATTTCTTTAAATATTCTCATAAGAATTTAGATAGAGCAAAAGAAGTCAACACCATCATTTAAATTAAATTTGAAATTAATTCAACTTCAAAAATTAAAAAAAAAATTTTAAATATTAAATATTAAACTTACTATCTCTTTCTCTATCTTTATCTCTTTAAGTAATTTGTAACAACTTTTGGATATAATAGTCTTTTAGTTCCTTAATTTTTCAACAGTTAGAATTTCAAAATTAGCAGATTAGGTTCTATCTGCCAACTCAATCCACTGATTACCAAACATAATTATCAGTGGTTTGACATGGTCAAACAGCTAAAATCTTTCAATCCACCAAAAAAGGTTAATAAGTCATTTACCAAACAAGGCCAATGTCTATCTACTATAATCTTATCTGCCACATCATCCAAGATCTTTCCTTGATCTCTACCCACTGAGATGAGTCATCCAAGCCTAACGTCTTTCATAGCATACTGGTATATGGTCTCCACACATGGTCGTGTATCTTCACACCTTTATAGAGACTTACACGGTTGATCTACATGGTCATGTAAGTCAAGACACAAACTATAAAGCTATCTATGATCATCAAAAGTCTCAAAATAAGGCTGGACACTCAACAACATCTTCTTCCATTATGTAAATTGAGAAAAAAGTATTAAAGTTAAATTATAGTATATATAGGAAGTGATAAAACAAGTTTAATACTTAGAATCAATGCTCTTCATTTCCCTCTTTATTTCCATCATAATTTGGCAAAGTAACCTTTCAAATAACATATCATATTTTGCTAATTTAGCTGGAGTTTCTTCTTCCTTGATTACTTCAGTCTTTAATGCTACCTTAAGCTTGTTGTTTCCCTTTTGAGCTTGTTCAATGATAGTATTATATGGAGAGGTTGAAACCTTTGTCTTAGGACCATAGCAAAGGCTTTTAATATAACCTGAATGAGTATCATGTACTATATTACAAAACTCATTCGCATTGAGCTCATTACCCTTAGATTTTGACTTCTTTATTATCTCTTACATCTTATCCTAAAATGAAGGAAGAAAACCAATATTCAATTATCATATTAATACTATATTTATAAATAAAAAAATATTGAGCAAAATTTTATACTTAAATAAATGTTTTCTGCTTCTTGTGTCACTCATTATTCACCTTCCTTATACTGAGTAAGTTTATACTTAACCATAACTTGTGCTTCACTATCAGGGGAGAACTTAAATAAATGAGGTTATCCTTAGATAATAGAACTTCTAACAACTCCTTCTCTCTCCACTGCCTTAAAGTATAGTTGTTTATGGTTAGGAAAGGAGGGCATCTCCCTATAAAGAACGCTATTATGGTAGCATTCTAGCTTCTTACCATTGATTTAAGACAAATGAGCTTGGAGAAACTATTCTTCTACCATTGATTTGTTAGCTCAAGATTTATTATTAATGATTTTGATGATAACTATATAATATTTCAAAATTTAAATTAGATTTATTTCCTTTTATTGGTAACAACAAAATTCTTAAAAGGAAATAAAATCATAGGAAAAATGTCTTCTTTCTTACAGGAATCTTTTTCATAAACTTAACTTATTAAAAATGATTCCACAATATCTGGAAGGATCTTACTAATTCAAACAATTAGCTCTAGAATTTTTGACAAAGCTTCTCTCATAATGTCTGAATATTGGAAGATTCCAGCAAAGATGATATTAAAGATTCGTTAGATACAAAGTTAACTCAGAATTCAAATGAAGCTATGACTAGTTGATGAAAATTTCTTTTTAAGAAAGAGTCATTACATTAGTGAAATATACACAGATTTGTGAAATACTTCAACAACATCAATATTCTTAAAAGTCATACATATATATCAAACTCCTTGTATCTTAAAAAGTGAAATCATTCTATTGAGAGACTGTTAAACCCTTTATACATTTTTTTATGGAGAGCTTATAAAGGCTTGTTAAACACTACGAGTGTAGAAGGTTGAAGAACCTTGAAAAATATGTACTTGTGAGCTTGGAGAGGCTTGTGAAAATTTATAACTTGGAGTTTTATAGTGAAATACTCAAGTTGAATATAAATCGACTGTTTCACACCCTCTCTCTCTTAAGTTTAAAATTTTTGCATTACAGTGTGCGTGTTTAATTTATAAGAGGCTCCTTCACTTTTGGAATAGGCTGCTTTCATTTTTTTTAACTGGCTCATTTCATTTTTAATGGTAATAGGCTCCTTTCATTTTTTTTAAATGTTAATAGGCTTCTTTCATTTTTATTAGGTTCCTTCTATTTACAGACTTTTTTTTATGAAATTTAGCAGGCTCTTATCGTTTACATGAATTGATAATGACTTAAAATTTTTTTAAGTCACACATAATTTACCCACTTTATTATGTGTGTTTGCTTTATCATTTAGTATCAGAGTGAGGTTTCACATTTATTGTGTTTTACAGCACGTGATAGATCATAGCAAACAATTTGAGAAGTCTCAAAGGACAATTTGTCTCAAAGCCTCCTTATTTTAATGGAAATAACTATTCCAATTAGAAAGAAAGAATGACTATTTATCTTTAATCTATAAATTTTGGAATCTGACAAGCTATCAAAGTTTGAGCCATACCTACTGCTATTGGTGATATAGAATTGTAGATTGATGTTGATAGAAGAAATGCATGGCTAAATGCCAAAACAAGACATTATTTAATCTTTGCAATATCTCCAGAAGAGTATGAAAAGATATCCCACTGTTCTACAGCAAAGGAAATATGGGACAAACATCAAGTTACTTTTGAAGGAACGAATGAGGTAAAGAAACATCGAATAGGCCTTTTAGTGCATCAATACGAAACTATTTACGTGAAACAGGGAGAAACTACAAATGAATTCTTCAAATGTTTCAACAATGTCATCACAACCTTAAAGAACTTAGGAAAGGTATATCCTGATGATGAGCTTGTAACAAAGATTCTAAGGTCACTGGCAAAGGAATGGAGACCTAAGGTGACAACTTTAGAAACTGCAAAGGATTTTGACATTATTTCACTAGATCAGCTAAGAGGAAATTTGACGATCCATGAAGCTTAACTTAGGCAAGATGAAGGATCTTCATACAAAAAAGGAATGGCACCAAAAGCAATTGATGAATCAAATCCATCAAATGATGATGAAAGCAACAATAAGCTGCAAATAGATGGAGATGATGAATTTAATTTCATGGTCAGAAAATATGCACACTTCTGCAAAAGGCAGCTAATGAAGAAAAGAGAGGGAAACGAGAAAACTGAAAATAATAGGTTCTTATCAAAAGGTAGCAGTAATAGTAGCAATACATAAAACAATCAAATGATATGTTATCACTCAAAAAACCTGGACACATAAGACCAGAATGTCCTCTTTTTTAAAAGGAAAAAATAGAGAATAGAAAACCTATAAAGCAAGCTATAACTGCAGCTTGGTCAAATGAAGATTTTGAAAACTTTGAAGAAGAAAAGCTTGAAAAAGTCATCAATGTTTATTTTATGGCCGAGTCAGCAAACGATGAGATATATTATTCTGACTCTGATATTGAAATAGATTAATTAAGATATGCATGTCATGAGCTATATGATCAATATAAAAAATTAACAATACAGTATTTCAAAAAGATTGAGAAGCCAAAGAATAATAATGCTTCCTTAACGAATAAGATTAAATCATTAGAATATGATAATAAGAATTTGTTGACTAAAATTATCTCTTGAAAATGACAATAAGAAAAAAGTATCTAAAAATAAATTCTTGGAACAAAAGGTAAGTTAGTTAGAAAATGCATTGCTTGAGAATGATTGTGATAAGGTAAAATAATTAGAAGAAAAAGTTGTTGCCCTATAACTTGAGAAAGAGAAATTGACTAGAAAATCATTTCTCTAGAAAAGGATCTTACAAATTTTGTTGATGGAAGGAACAATCTTGATGCATTACTTAGGAATGGTAAAGGTGTGTTTGATAAGGTTAGAATAGGATATAATGAAAATAATAATATTGGGTCATACAAAAACTTCTTTGTTAAATCCAGCAGTAGCTATAGCCAAAACAACAGGAACATGATAAATGGTAAAAATTATAGTAACTCTCATTCATCTGTTTTAAGTAATTACTGTGGCAGGCATACTCATATTAATCATTCCTATAACTTTCAAAAAAAGAAGAAAGTATCTCAAAAGTATTTTTGAAGATCGAAAGGTCAAACTACTAACTTGAAAGGACTCAGAAACTTTTGGGTACTTAAAATGAGATAATACATTCTGTAGATATACTTTAAAACAGAGACAAGAGAAAATTAGTAAATAGTTGATATTAGTTGTTCGAGACATATGACAAGTGAAATATCACATTTCAACTATATTGAATGGAAAGATGGAGGCAATGTTGTCTTTGCAAACAAAAATAAGGCAAAAGTCACTAGAATTGGTAAAATTGGTGACTCTAATTTTGCTTCTATTGATAATGTTAGTGAGTCTAATTCTGCTTCTATTGATGGTAAACACTATGGTTTTGTTATGGTAGATGATTATTCTAGATTTACATAAGTTCTAGATTACGCCTAAGGACTCCTCAGTAAAATGGAGTTGTTGAGAGAAAGAACAGGACTTTCATTGGTTTGGCCAGGACAATGCTATGTGAAAGTCGTCTACCTTATAGTTACTGGGTAGAAGAACGTAAACAAAAGATAAACACAAAGTGAATTTAGAAAATACTAATAACAATGGTAAAGAAGTGAGTTGGAGATGTCTTTGAGATTCTAAGATGTTCATTGATCCTTGAATCTAAATAAAAGGTACTATCATCATGGTGTTAGCTTATGGATTCGATTAAGCTCTCGAACCCTTAATTTCTTTAAAATAGTCAAAACTAATAAGCTCTAGAAATGCCCCGATCTCCACTACAACCTATAATGGGCTCTCTAAGTCCAATAGCAAAGACGCATTAAGTACTAAGAAACGATTAACGTAGGCCACCCACTCATAAGTTTGGAAAGTGTAACCTAAAGATATGGGATCCTAGATTAGTTGATTAAGTACCCTGGCAAATTCAACTAACCTATTGCTACTTTCGGGAATCACACGTTCATCCCTAGCCTTCAGATTAGGAAGTTACCTAAAAGGTGATCAAGCCTATAAGCTATTCTTAATTTATGACATTTATCTTACATCCCAAACCAGCCTAGACCTACAAGCACCAATTCAAGACAAGTTCAACTCTATTCTCACAATTTCCATCCCTTCATCCTTAAAATATCTCCAAACCCCTAAGTAGTCTAGCCATGCATGTTCATATTAAGCACAATAGACATTAAAAAAGCAAAACCCATAATTAATTAAATAAAATCAAGGCTGGATATGATAAATAAATTGATATAAACTAAAATTCAACACTAACTTAATAGAAATCAAAACTCTTTATGCTAACAAATGACTAATCATACCCCAAATTATAAACTCTAAACTAATTGCATCAAAATGAAAATTCTAGCACACACAACTTGCACAAAACCTAAATTAATTTAAGCACAAATTAATCAAGAGCATCACAAATAAGCAAAAACCTATATCATAAACCATTAAACACTCAAATACCCACTAATTTTAGATCTGAACATAAATCACATAAATAAACTTAAACAACCAAGATTAAAGCTGAAAAATTGAAGGAATAAAACATCCATTGATCTAACATAAAGGTTCCTGACAAAATTCATGTATTTCAACTATAAAATCCATTAAACATTCATTGTAAATATCCTATAACATGTAAAAATGTTATTAACACTAAGAAAGCTTTAAACCAATGGAATGAATATTAAGAGATTCGGACATATGAAAATAAAGTAGTGAAACTGAAAGAAAATAGCTACTTATGGAGAGTAACAAATTAACAACGGAATATAGCTAAAACCCAATGAAAAAGCTAAGGAAAAATATAGTGAAGAAAACATTGTAGCTGTCTCTATGATCGAGAGCCTCTCCTGGAAAGCTAGCTCCAAGCTGCCACCTTGTCAAAAAAGTGTTGAAGCCGTGACAATAATCTCTCTGCTTCTTGCCCTGCGCCTTCCTCTCTGTTCTCTCTTCTTTTCCTTCTCCACGATACCACTGCTATGCTCTCATTTTTTTCGAAAAATAATTTCTGGTCCACTTTACTATTCATCTCTTTTAAACCCATGCTCTCCTTTGCTGTTGTGCAACTGCCTTTTATGATGGCTAATGTTGCTGTGTTTTGGTGCCCCTTGATCCACCTGCTGCTTGCATTTTGTTTCATGCCTCCAGCTGCAGTTTTGTCGTTATTGTTCAAAGTGTGTAAGTGCTTGAAACACACACATGTTGCATACATGTTGGCCCAACTTTGTTGTCTTCTTCTGCTAGCATTTTGTTCTCATTGTACTGCTGTTTTCTGCTCCTTGTCTCATAGCTAGTGTGTTGTCTTTGCTTCTACCCTATCCCACGCTACTGCACCTCCTATTCTATTCTTAATGTGACAAATTAATGCTTGGTCCATGTTACTATTCACGTTTTAAATCCCCCGCTGCTTTTGTGCGTTTTCATTTAAAAGGCATCCACAATCTTGAAAATGCCTATGTTTCATTCCTCTGCTGTCCCCCTACACTATCGTTTTTGGTGTGTTGTTGTACGTCTAAGTTTTGGCTCCACTGCCTTGACTTTATGCATTGTCGTTTGGTCACCTACAGCTGGTGCATGAAACATGCAACGTGGAACGTTGTTTGCGTTTTTCCTTCTAGTCGCTATGTTTTTTATATGCTCCTTATTTCTCATTTAGGCTTAGTTTGGGAGAGCGGTAACGGTTGATAACCTGCTGAAATTAACTTGCTAAAATGATAAGTACTTATTTTCAATAAGTACTTATGTGTTTGGGATTGCTATTTTGGTAACTGCTGAAACGTGAAAAT
>JANZXP010110895.1:0-18314 GCA_027576715.1 Erythroxylum flavicans
ACTAGTATTTATAGCCTTCGTCTCTAACTTCTTCTTGATCCTTGATAACCGGTTCTTGATCTTGATAACTGCTTCTTTAGTTGAGTTCTGTAACTAACTCTAACCAAATAACTGTCTGAAGTGCTAATATATCTTCATGGTATCGTCTATGTCTTTGTGTCTGCATCTGTGTCTGCGTCTGTGTCTGTGTTTATATTTTGCGTCTGTATTGTGATTTTGCCTTCGCGTCTACGTCTGTGTTTTAACTTCGCGTCTGCGTCTATGTTTTAACTTCGCGTTTGCGTCTATGTTTTAACTTCACGTCTGCGTCTATGTTGACTTCGCATCTGCATCTGCGTTGTGTTTGCGACTGTATTTCGACTTTGCATCTATACTGACTTTACGTCTGTATTGATTTGTATCTGCATCTGCGTCTGCGTCTGCGTCTGTGTGTATTTATGTCTGTGTTGCCTTTGTGTCTGCGTCTATGCTTCCTTCTGCGTCTGTGTTCTGACTTTGTCTGCACACTTAACACACTTGTCAAAACGTACATTTGTTTCTAACATTATTATTATTTGATTGTCATCAAAATCAATCATCGTAAAGTCCTCTTGACTTGACAATAACTAGTAAAGATATTATTTCTGATAGACCCATAAGAAAGAAAAAAGTTTTTGAAACTGTTTGTATAAAACAAAGGCCAAAAATATAAACAAATAACTACATAAAATAACAATAAAAATAAAATTAAATAAATTCAAAATAAAATAAAATAAAGAGTAAATGTAAAGAATAAAATAAAAGTAAATAAATAAACAGACAGAAAAAAGGCATAAATAAATAAAACAAACAATAAATTATAGAAAAGACTAAAGGAACAAGTACTACAGGCAAAATTATTTAGACTAGGTATAAGACACAATAATAGAAGGAAAAATTTTAAAGGCCTATGAAAAGCGAATGATCTCTCTCTCTATAAAATCTTTTACCCATTTCTTAATTTTACATAATGTCTTATTAAGGGTGAAGTATTTGGTAAGTACTAGTAGGACTATATCATACTTGATTACCTCCCCTAATTTCTCTTAGGTCTTCCTCTTCTTCTTCCTTGACAGTCCCTGAGTACAATTTTCTCGCATCTTCTTACTGGGGCATCAAGATGTCTCCTCATATTTGAACCACTTAAGTCTTGTCTTTCTTAATTTACTATCAATGTTAGTCACCCCCAATTTGTCTCTTACCCCTATATTCCAGACCTTGTGTCTTCTTGTAAGGTTACACATCTAATAGAGCATTCTCATCTCTGTCAATATTAACTTTTGATTATGTACTTGTTTGATGAGTTAACATTCAGCCCTATAGAGCATAGCTAACTTAATTGTTAAACAATAAAATTTACGTTTTAGCTTGAGCAGTATCTTCTTGTCACATAAAAATTTTGATGTACTTCTCCATTTAAACCACCTTGATTTAATATAATGAACTATGTCTTTGATTGTCTCACCATTGCTTTGGTTGACGGATCAAATGTACTTAAAATAATCTTTTATGGTTTAACTTTCAAATCAATCTTTATCTCCACATCGAATGCATCCTTATAGTCGAAAAGTTACACTCTAAGTACTTCATCTTATTCCCACTCAATTTAAAGCCCTTCAATTCTAGGATATCCCTCCAAAATTCTAACTTAACATTGACACTCTCTTTTGTTTCATCCATTAAAACAATGTTATCAACAAACAACATACACCAAAGTACATCCCCTTAGATATTCTTGGTAAGCTCATCCACAACTACTACAAAAAAGGGGCTTAACGAGGATCCTGAATATAACCCGATATCAATAAAAAATGCTTAGCATCTCCTCTTGTCATCCTTACTTTAGTCTTAACACCTTCATACATATCCTTAATAACCCTTATATAGGTCATAGGAACTTCTTAACACTAGATCAGATGTAAGCCATCATGATATGTAGATCTCAATCGGAAATAACAGAACCTTGAGAGCTTATATGATTAAATGAATAAGGATTTTAATCCAAAATATTGACTTGACAAACTATGGAAAATGTTTGAAATTGAAATGATCTCTTAATGTCATGTATATGTGATTCAACATGCCCTATAGGTTTGGAAGCATCCTTGTCTTTATTGACCATTATTAAGTTCTTCCCCATCAACCTGAGCATGTGATTAGAAGTAAATAGACTCACATATCATAACCTACCCTATAGGCATTGAAGCATCCTTGTCTTTATTAACCATCATTAGGTTCTTCCCCATCAACCTGAGTATGTGATTAGAGGTAAATGGATTCATAGAATACAATGACTCCTAACCAAAAATCTTACTCGTAGAGCACAATGACTCCTAACCAAAAATCTTACTTTAGTAACTATGAAGTCTTTGAAAGGAATGGGAGAACCTCCTTTTTGAGATCCAAATGTTGACTAACTACTCAGAGGAACAAATTTAGGACTTACATTGACATTATTATATTATGGATCAGAATTGCAACTGGCTTGCTTTTCTATAGCAGGAGCTATTTTTGTATAAATTTTTTATGTTTTACTAGTTATTTATTTGAAGAAACACATATGAAATCTCTCTTTCTTTTAGAAACAACATGGTTGGTTATTACTTAAAAAAACCAGCTTGGTTAGTTTTTCTTTAAACCTCATATCCTTTTTCACTTAGAATCCTGTCAGTTTCGAATGTACTCCTCCAATAATACCTTGAATTAGGTTTTAGGGAATCGGTTAAATCAAACAAGATAAGCAAAGCATGAAGCTTTTAAGAAAAAAAGATGAAAATTAAAAGACTGTCTTATTCCACTTTTGTTTTTTTATTGCAGTTTTTAGTTTTAATTTTTAGTTTTTTAATTAAAAAACAAAAAGATGTTTGGTTGATATTTCTAGTACAAAAACTGAAAACAAAAAACGGTTTGGTTAAGATTTGTAATAAAAAACTAAAAATAAAAGCATGTTTGGGATTTCTACCAAAAATATTCAAATGTTCTTTACTGGATAATCGATTTATCTTTAATAATGTTATGCCTTGGCATATCAAAACAACATCAAAGTTTATGATCATTTGAAATCTTGGCTCAAAGTACATCCCAATTTAATGGAAAAAAAACTTGACATTTCTTAACTTTAAGGGTATATACGAAACTTTACTTGTCACTAATTCTATATACTAGAAAGGCCAACCATATTACGTATAAGACAAGTTAAAGTAATGTAAATTAAGCATCGATAAGAAATAAACATTAGAGAAGGTAAATATCATTAACTTCTAGTTAATGATAGGATAAGGGATCTGATAATGACATCAAAATTAAGGAAAGCCTACCTGTAAGATCAAATGAGTAACACATGAATTAAACAAATGAACAAGGAAAATTTATCCTGGATCGAAGACTAAACTTGGCACTTTCCAACTAATTTGCAAAGTACAATCAATAGGTGTTAAAAAATTGTTGGTTCTTAGTATAAGATGCCCACTACTTGTGTTTAGAATAGTATTCAAAACTGCATGTAAGTTTGACAAAAGTAAAGCAACTGACTTTGTAGTAATGTGAAATTTCATTTCAAACTGACAAGGTTGGCCTAATATTTGGTTTATGATCCAAAGGAAGAGAATATCTTCTTACTTACAACATCATTCTAGGGCTTCCTTTTAAGTTTTAGATTTGTTAAATGGGTGTGCTAAACCTTAATATGAGTGAATGTGTCAGCCAAAACTTTGACATGAATAGAACCAAAGAAAGCAAGAAAAAGGCTAATTAATGATGTTGAGCACTAATGGTTATTGATAAGCATATAATAAGAAAATCTTTTCCCTACTCTACTTTTTCACTAATTTTTACAAAAAAAATCAACAAAAATCGAGCCTTACATAATCTTCTGCAATAAAGAATTAAACTTTGCTTCTCAAGTTGATAATCATTCTATCATAACAGAATACAAGCTTTTTTATTCCTAATGGCTTCCTCTAGGCTGTAGTAGGTAAGATTTATGGATTCATTTCTGCAATCACTTCTTTTAGTTGCAGTCGACAAGCACAAAAAGATCACACAAACATTGAAAAATCAATGACTTAAAACTTGATGATCTGTTGGGCAGGATTATATTCAGAACTTCATAAAATCTACATTGACAACCTTGCAATATTGATTTTTTTCTTGGAAGGAATAATAGAATATCCCAAAGGTAACTTGTAATATTTAGAAATGTTAAAGGTTACAGATCCTATAAGTAACTTGTACATATAGTTGATTGCCATTTGACGATGTTAGGAGACCAAAAGTTGTTCCTAGTACAAGTGATTAAAAGGCTTTTACAAACACTATTAATATGAACCTTTATCTTACCATAACATGATCGACCCTAGCTAACTTGTGGTTATATCTGCTTTAAAACATTCTGAGGATGAAATGAACTAAAGGGGTTTTTTCACAATATAGGGAAAGCAATAAATTGGACAAAAGAGAAAGAGTCAGCACATGTTTACCTTGTTTTGAGCCGTTGGAGTGCAAGTATCAGACAAAAGGAAGAAGAGAGCATAACAGAACAGAAGTGCATAATCAACAGCTGGTATTGCTTCTTCCTCTTCTTGCTGATTGGCTTCTTCTAGCTCTCTGTAGAAGAACAAATCCACCTATGCATGGAAAGTAAATCAGTGGAATAGGACTTATTACCTTGTATGTGTGAGATAGTACATGTAAAACATACACATGACTCTGGCAGCCAGTTGAAGTTTTTCCCAAGTTTTACCGAGGTTGATGATGTAAATTCCTAACAATAAATATCATTCGCTTAAATCATAAAAGTGAAAAATTATAGAACTACCCTAAATATTACAAATTTCTTTAGTAAACAAGACAAGTGATAAGATAAATTCAATAAGCAACGAGCTATTTTAGATTTTGGTATGTGAACTTACATTGAGATCTTTAAGCTTGAAGTATGCTCTCCAACAACTGTAAGACTCTTCTCCTTCAGGAGTCAAACAATAATCTGTCCAACAGACATTAGAAAACTTACTCACGTTAGATATCAAATTGAATTAAACAAATATATAACAACAGATAAAACATATCAGCAATTAAGAAACTCAACAGTGTACACTCGGAGGTCCAAGGATAGATTTAGAAAGAAAAAATTTCAAACTTTGATGATGAACCCTGTTATTCTAATGCACCCATCATCGGTCATAGTGAAAAGATTCAAGATTTGGGACTTACCAACAAGTTCATTTTCAATCTTCTCAATAAGAGGTGGCTCTTTACTACTCTGTCTAGCTTGGTTTTGCTAAAAGGCTCGAGCTTTGGGATACTGCTTCTTGAAGCAAAAGAAGAAGAAGAAGAAGAAGAAGAAGAAGAAGAAGAAGAAGAAGCTGAAAGAAAAGAAATACCAAATTAGAAGTTTTCGAAAATTCACCTCATGAAAAACCAAAAATCAACACTTTCTGCTCTAACAGTCACTTCGGCTAGAAAATACTTAATGTGCGGGTCACTGTTGAGGCCATTTGCAACTTCTCAACTTCGGTTAGTGAGGCCACATGTTTTGAGGCAAGAATCGAAAAGAAAAAAGAAACACACAAGAAGGAAGAGAGGAGTTTGCAACAACAAATAAATGTAAAAAGGATGACTATTACGTTTCAAGATAGGTTTGCCAAAGAGGATAACAAAGATAAGAAAATAGGGATATGATGTTTTTTTGTACAAGAAAACCTATTGTCAAAATATAGAGAAACATTATTTTCTTGTTTTCATAAAACTATTGTGTTTTTTAACTTTCAAAAACAGAAAATTGTAACAGAATTAAACAAACACATTTTAGGGGGCTGTTGGTTCGTACAGGGGAACGGTAATATGAATGAGAATGAATATAGTGAGAAATGAGAATGGATATTATCATTATAATTATGATGGTTGGGTAAGAGGAAAGAATGATTATCATTACCATTGATAGTGGTTGGTTTATAAAAAATATTGAGAAATAAAAACTTATTATATTTTAACTAACTAATTAATTATATTTTAATTATTTAATTAGTTACAATATAATTAATTACAATATTTTAATTAATCAATATATTGTAATTATGTAAGTAATTAATTAATAACATTTTAATTAATTAATTATATTTAAATTAATTATATTGTAATTTATTATATTTTAACTAATTATTATTAATTATATAATATTTTAATTAATTATATTATAATTAATTAATTAGTATTGAAAATATTTTTTGAAAAAGAACTACTAAGTTATTCATAATGAGTTACTTTACAAAACAATGATATTCATTTCTCTAGATTATGAGAGGAATGAGGTATTACCTAAAAATAGATAATTAAATTAATAACTCTATAATCATACTCTCTTACCAAACTCAATCTTTCAGTCCATACCCATTCTCTTTTTTTATACCTATTAAATAAAAACGCCCTTAATAAGTGGTTTCTCTTTTTACATAAACTACAGAAAAAAAGGGAAGAAAAAAATGAGAAACTGGTGGAAAATGAGTGAATGACACTCCACCTACCAAAGTGGACTTTTGATAAAGGTTGTCAGTAAAAATTTGCCTATAAAAGGTAGATGAAGTTGAAGCAATATACTATAAGAAAAATAGTTTCTTCTTTCTCCTTCTTTCTCTTCTCTTTCTCACATTCATTTTCTTTCATTTTCAACATCAGATCCATTCCTTAAGAAAACATAAGATAATACCACTATAATCCATCCTTTTAGTTTAATTACTAAATCTCTAGTAGAGAAGTCATGCAAACGAATATATATATTTCAGTCAGTCCCATAATTAATTAATACCTTTGCTGGAATCTTTGCTCGAAATTCTCAATTTTATCACACGTTATCAGCACGAACGCTCAACGGTGAGCAAAAGTAAAATCTCTCTATTTTATTTATTTTGTTTAACATTGTGGGATGGATGCGCTGCCCACTTATTTATTACAATCTAATCGTGGGATGGATATTGCCCACATATTTTGCTATGGGAAGGTTATTCCGCCCATATAAATATTTATTTAATTTTACTGTGGGAAGGTTATTCCGCCCATATATTTACTTCCTTAGTAATTTAATTCTAAGAATGGTTATACCACCTATATATATTTTTATATATACCAGTATTTTTCTTTACAATTTAATTTTATAACATTTTTCTTCAAACTACTTACTACTTGATTTATTTTTCTACAATATTTTAATTATTTCATTTTAAATGAAAATTATTTTCAAACAGCTATATATGTATAAATATACGTATATAACGGCTATGTTTAACAAAAATACTAACGGTCATATAACGACTATAATCTATATTTTCTATAAATACAATAATCTTCATTCACATATTCACATAAATTTTTCTCTTCTTTCTCTTTTGAATTTTCGATTGCAAACATGTCGTGACCTTGCTATTTTTTCTTTTTACTATTAATTATCTTGCTAATCATAGGAATATTTCATATAGAGGGGAAACAGGATTTCGAGTTTGATGTAATAATTCTTGTACTTGTTGTTTTTCCTTTGTTTCTTATTGCAATATTTATTGAATAAAATTATAATTATGTTTTTATTTTTGTTTAAAGAAAATAATGTCTTCAAATATGTCCAAGCTCGAATTCAATGCACTCAAATACCTTGGAGACAATTACATATCCTGGAAGCTTGATATGTCAATGAATCTTGAGTCTCTGGGTCTTCTGAAAACAATAACAGAAGATGACTCCACTGCGCAAGAAAAAGCAAAAGCATTGATCTTTATCCGAAAACATCTTGATGATTTTCTTAAAAGTGAATGCATATCTGTTAAAGATCAAAAAATTCTGTGGAAGGATCTTGAAGAGAGATTTGATCATCAAAGAGATGTTATGCTTCCAACTGCCAGAGAAGAATGGAATGCGCTACGCTTCCAAGATTTTCAAAAAGTCACTGACTATCATTCAATACTATTCTGGATAGTTTCCCAGTTAAGGTACCGTGGAGAAACAGTCACCGATGAAGAAATGATTGAGAAAACATTATCCACATTTCATGCTTCTCATATTGTTCTACAGCACTAGTATAGGATAATGAATGTTAAAAAGTATTATTAACTCATCTCTAAACTTCTGGTTGCTGAAAAGAACAATGAAATCTTGATGAGAAATCATCAATCTCGCCCCACGGGAGAAACAACATTTCTTGAAGCAAATGCTGTTGGACCGAGTAATTTTGGAAATTACAATAACAGTAGACGTGACGTGGTAGGTATCATGGTCGCGGCCGTGGATGTGGAAAAAACTATAATTTTGATCGTAATCATGGACAGAAAAATGTTCCACAAGAAACACAAGTCTAACTCTAGAAAAGGAAAATGAATAAAGGCTATATTAATGGAAAACAGAAAAAGATCGAGACAAAATGCTTCTGATATGGCAGTACAGGACACTGGGCACGTATTTGTCAAACACTATCACATCTTTGCCAATTTTACAAAGAATCAAAAGGAAAAGAGAAGGAAGCAAACCTTAATGAACATTATGATCATGTGGATAATGCTACAAATTTGAATGCATTAGATTTCAGTGAAGACTTTGCTGATAATTAAAGAACCGAATGAATAAATGCACTATCAATATGATACTATTATGACTATATTTGTGTAATTATTATGTTGTTATAACATCTATGTCTCAATGTCTGGTCTTGATGTTGTAATATATGCGATTTGAATAAAATATTTCCTTTTTTTTAGTTTTTTTTGCTTCGATTATAACTGTTGACTATTTTTATTTGAAGTTTGCCATGGATTATGCTGAAATGCAACGAAAAAGCAATGCTGGAGATTTCTGTATTGCAGATAGTGGCACTACACATACTATTTTGAAAAACAGAGAATATTTTTCAGAGTTAAGACCAACAAAGGCAATTGTGTATACAATATCAAGTCCAGTAAACCTGATTGAAGGAATTGGTAAAGGCAATATCACATTGCCAAAGGGAACAAAGTTTGCGATTGATGAAGCTTTGTTCTTACCAAAGTCAACAAGAAATTTGTTGAGTTTTGATGATATATATCGAAATGGGTTTGACACCCAGTCTATGACTATGAGCAATGTGAAGTATGTGAATATCATTATTTATGAATCAGGAAAAATACGAGCACTTGAGAAATTGCCGCTCTCGAATGGTTTGCATTATACATATATAAATGTGATAGAATCACATATGGCAATAAAAGGAAAAGTTATTGATCATTCAATAATGAATTTATGGCATGAAAGATTAGGCCATCCTGGGACTATAATGATGCGAAGAATTATTGAAAATACACATGGTCATCCACTGAAGGGACAAAAGATCCCTCAAAAGGAAGAAATTCCACGTGTAGCTTGTTCTCTTGGAAAATTAATAATGAGACCTTCACCATCAAAGATTCAGAATGAATCACCTATGTTTCTTGAGAGAATTCAAGGTGATATATATGGACCAATACATCCATTATGTGGACCATTCAGATATTTTATGGTTGTGATAGATGCATCTAGTAGATGGTCATATGTATGTTTGTTGTCAACTCGTAATATTGCATTTGCAAAATTTCTAGCTCAAATTATTAAATTACGAGCTCAATTTTCGAATTATATAATTAAAAGATTTAGACTTGATAATCCTGGTGAATTTACGTCTCAAGCATTCAATGATTATTGTATGGCTACTGGAATTATTGTTGAACACCCTGTTGCTCATGTACATACACAAAATGGTTTAGCAGAATCATTGATTAAAAGGCCGCAGCTTATAGCTAGGCCATTAATCATGAGAACAAAGTTGCCTGTCTCTATTTGGGGTCATGCAATATTACATGCTGCTTCATTGATTCACATAAGACCAAGTGCAGATCATAAATACTCCCCATTGCAATTAGCATTTGGATATGAATCAAATATCTCACATCTTAGAGTTTTTGGTTGTGCAATATATGTACCTATTTTTCCACCACAACGTACAAAAATGGGTCCTCAAAGAAGATTGGGGATATATGTTGGTTTTGAATTAACCAATATCATTAGATATCTTGAGCCTTTAACAGGAGATGTTTTTACTGCACATTTTGCTGATTGTCATTTCAATAAAATTATTTTTCCAACGTTAGGAGGAGAAAAGAAAGAATTGGAAAAAGATATTGCTTGGAATGAACCATCTCTTTTGTATCTTGACCCTCGTACAAAACAATATGAGACAGAAGTTTAAAAGATTGTGCACTTACAAGCAATTGCAAATCAATTACCCGATGCCTTCACTAACACAAAAGGGTGACTAAATCATATATACCTGCAGCTAATGCTCCTGCTCGTATTGAAGTCCCAAAAGTAAGATTTGATGAAAAAGTCACTAACGAGTCCAAACTACGTCTGAAGCGTGGAAGACCGATCGGTTCAAAGGATAAAAATCCTCGGAAAAGAAAAGGAACTGAAAGCAATGTTGATATCCATGGAAAAGTTCCAGAAGAAATACAGAAAAGGGAAAGTTTCCAAGAAGAGAATATAAAAGAGATCAATGAAGAAATCTTTATAAAAGAAATCTCTATAAACTATAACAGTACAAAAGTGTTGTTGGATAGAGATGCAATTAAATGTGATGATGAGATTTTTTCTTTTGCTGTTGCAAGTGAAATTATGGATGAAAATGATGATCCTGAACCAAAATCGCTTGCAGAATGTCAAAACAGACAAGATTGGATGAAATGGAAAGAAGCTATGAAGGCTGAATAAGATTCGCTTAATAAGTGTAAAGTTTTTGGACAAATTGCTCTTACTCCTAAGGGTGTAAAACCTGTAGGGTGCAAATGGGTGTTTGTAAGAAAACAAAATGAGAAAAATGAGATCACAAGATATAAGGCTAGATTGGTAGCTCAAGGCTTTTCTCAAAGACCTGGAATTGATTATGATGAAACATATTCTCCTGTTATGGATGCAATTACATTCAGATTTTTAATCAGCCTTGTAGTTTCTGAAAAATTAGAAATGCGTCTTATGGATGTTGTTACTGCTTATTTGTAAGGATCACTTGATAGTGATATTTACATGAAAATCCATGAGGGATTTAAGATGCCTGGAGTTTTATGTACAAAACCCAAAAAAATGTATTCGATCAAACTCCAGAGATCATTATATGGGTTAAAGCAGTCTGGACGCATGTGGTATAATCGTCTAAGCGATTATCTGATAAACAAAGGATATACAAACAATATTATTTGTCCTTGTGCTTTTATCAAGAAAACAACATCTGGGTTTGTCATCATAGTTGTCTATGTTGATGATTTGAATATCATTGGAACAAAGAAAGAAATTAATGAAGTAGTTGCATACTTAAAGGAGGAATTTGAGATGAAAGACCTTGGTAAAACTAAGTATTGTCTTGGTTTACAAATTGAACATATGCACAATGGAATATTTGTGCATCAGTCAAATTACACAGAAAAGGTCTTAAAACGTTTTAATATGGATAAAGCAAATCCTTTAAGTACTCCAATGATAGTCAGAACACTCAACATTACAAAGGATCCATTTCGTACTTGTGAAGAAAACGAAGAGGTTCTTGGACCAAAAGTACCATGCCTAAGTGCGATTGGAGCTCTAATGTATCTTGCTAACTATACAAGACCTGACATTTCTTTTGCGGTTAATTTATTAGCAAGATATAGTTCATCTCCAACAAAAAGGCATTGGAACGGAATCAAGCACATATTTCGTTATCTTCGGGGAAGTATTGATTTAGGTTTATTTTATCCTAATAACTCGAAACAAGATTTGATTGGTTATGCAGATGCAAGTTATTTATCTGATCCACACAATGGAAAATCTCAGACTGAATATGTATTTACGTATGGAGGGAATGCAATTTCCTGGCGTTCCCAGAAACAAACACTAGTTTCTACTTTATCAAACCATGCAGAAATTATTGCATCGCATGAAACAAGTAGAGAATGTGTATGGCTTAGATCGATGATACATCATATCAAGACATTATGCGTTCTTCCAATAGAGAAAAGTCCAACTGTCTTGTATGAAGATAACTCGGCATGTATTGATCAGTTGAAGGAAGGATATATCAAGAATGATCGGACGAAGCATATACTCCCAAAATTCTTTGCATACACCCAAGAACTCATGAAGAAAAATGATATTGATGTTCAATATGTCATGTCCAACCACAATTCAGTTGATCTCTTCACAAAGGCATTGCTAACTGCAACTTTCAGAAAACATAGTCATCATATAGAAATGTGACATCTACATAGTATGTGAAGAATTACTGATGTCATCATTAGGGGGAGTAAATTATGCACTGCAAATTTTTTAATGAGGCAATATCATTTATATAATTTATATTATCTCGTAATTCAAAGGGAAGTGTTAGAAAATGAGCGAATGACACTCCACCAACCAAGTGGACTTTTTATAAAGGTTGTCAAAATTTTACCTATAAAAGGCAAATGAAATTAAAGCAATAGATTACTCCTTATTTTTCTTCTCTTTTTCACATTCATTCTTTTTTTATTTAAAACATCAGATCTATTTCTTAAGAAAACATAAAATAATACTACTATAATACATCTCTTTAGTTTAATTACTAAATCTCTAGTAAAAAAATCATACAAATAAATATTTTAGTCAATATTACAATTAATTAATACCTTTATTGAAATCTTTACTTGAAATTTTCAATTCCATCCCATGTACGACCTTATTCGAAACTTTAAGATCCGATCTATAATTAAAATTTTTTCTATGCCAAATAAAGCTCCACCACATGTTTTTCTTGTAACGAGAGAATGGACTAATCATTTGACGTTATTCCTCGTCAGTGGTGCCACAGTTTTCATTCATATCATATCATTTAAAGTCAAGCCCTGCTTCCTTAATTTCTTATATTCTATCTTCTCACGTGTCTTATCTCATTTAAATAGAAAAAGAACCACTCTTTCCGAAGATGGGTTCTACTATTTGTCTGACTAAGCCCAAAAAGAATAACGAGGAGTTACTATGGTGTATTATTAACATTAAAATCAAGATGCCAACTCTCTCTCTCTCTCACATTTATATAGAACTTTCTCTATCCTCCCTTAAATTTTCACGTGAATGAGATTTAACAGAATAGAATAATAATTGATTTATGGAAACAAAGAATCTGTTCACTTCTTTATTTATTGAAAACATGTGTTTATGTCTCTATTGTGTGACAATGCATATTTTTGTGTGCGTGTGTATTTGTGTATTCATTAGTTGACATTTGTTGTTTCTTGGTTTTATTGAGAAAAAGAATAATCTAAATACCGACTTGAAATTAGATTGGTAAATGACACAATTGGAGCTCGTAATCAAAAGGATTTTCGTGAATTTGACTGATTCTTTGTAGGCCAGCAATTAGCCAATTGCTATTTTTCGATTTCAAGAAGGAGAGACTCCGAAGAATTTTGGATTTTTTGGGATGGGAAATTGAAATTTTGGTGATTCTATTGGTTCTAAGTTAAAAGGTTAAATTTTTTTAAGTTATTAGTAATTTTCTATATGTTCTACTTCGTTTGTTGATGATTCTACTTGACATGTGGTTTACTGTGGCCATTTAAAAGTATTCAATATACACTATATGATCTCTAGAGTAAATCCTCAAAAATGGGGTATTTACACTTTGACAACCAATAATAACGTTGTCACGTATTCATGTATTCCCTACTGAATTGCTTGTTGAATAGTGGGCTAAAAAAGAAAATCAGCATCTACATTATTTGATGGCTAGAATCTGGTAAAGGGAGTACAATTTCATATACGAGTACATTTTGGCTAGCATATCTGAACATTATCTCCTATGGCTAGGCCATGCGAAGCTAACGATGATCGGGATATAGCCACAACATGCATTTTCAAAGTAATGTTTTTAAGTTTTTAACAAAGACTATCCCATGAGTGTTTTTGAGATATAGCTGTTAACTGTGAAGTACCCATTGGAAAATGTTAATAATCTTTGATTAATATCAATACTTTTATAGTGTCGGCCAAATTCAGCTTGGAGTTTTGCATGCCATTGTTATCTGTTGCTTCCCCCTGATATATTCCTCTCTTCAAATTGTTCCGATGACCATATTGTTCATCTAAATCTCCAATTCAAGCTGATTATCTGCGGAAAATATATCAGAAAATGCTCACAGCGGAGACCACGTCTCAAAATAACATTTCGAATGGTACGACATCCATTAATCTAAACAATCTATCAAATTCAGGAGGTAAGAAAGTAACATAGATCCAAGGTTTGACCGTAAAACTTTACCGATTGACTTCATTGTGTTCCCTCTTTTTCTATTTTATTCTTGTAATGATGGCTTTATATAGATTGTTCAGCATCTTCTGATGAGTGCATGTTGTAACCTGTAAAAATTCTCCTTAAAATTCTGTATTATAATCATCTTGCTCTTTTATTGGAAAATGTAGTTTAAATAGAGAGAACATGTCGGCCTTGAATAAATTCAATAAAGTTCCAAACTTTCAATTGGCAATCAAAATTCATTTATGACAAGAGGATATTTATCCGTATGACTTAATCGGTATTTGTTACTATGTTTTTATTTTTTAACCTTTTAAAAGAACAAAAATTTTGAAAGTATAATTAAAGTTCTCAAATTTTAAATGGCATTCCAATATTTTTAATTTATGGCTTAGTTTTGACAGCTGACTCACTGAGACACAAAAGATTAAATCTCTAACATAATCCATGATTATCAAAAATTGGTAGATATGTATGATAGTAAGGTTCATTTACCAGTTCACTAGTTATATGCAGAATACATCCAAGCACACGCAAAGGCAAAACTTAAAATCCTATTTGACTGAAGTGTTAGTAATGGAATGGAATGGAATATAACATACTTTTAATATTTAGGACCGTTTGATTTCACTTCTATTTTTCTGTTGTTATTTTTTGTTTTTTTTTTTCTTTTTGTTTTTCTTAAAAAATGAAAATCTATTTGGATGAGATTTGTAATATAAAAACTAAAAAATAAAAATCTGTTTAGTTGAGATTTGTAATAAAAAATTAAAAATAAAAATATGTTTAATTTTATCATCCTATTTTTATCTTTTTTAGTTATACTCTTATGTGTAATAATTCTAATATAATACAATATATTTTTAAATTAATTAATTATTATTATAGCTAAATTAAAATATATATACAAATCAAATATTATATAAAAAACTTACACTCACTGTGTACTTCTTCTCTTCTCAAAAACCAACGATACTCACGTCCCCGCTATTATCCTCTATTTATTATATAATCACGTCACTATAATATATGTACTTCTTCTTTTAACAAAAACTAACTATACTCAAGTCACTATCACCTGTGTGCTTCTTCTCTCCTAAGTCTAAAAAGCAAAAAGTTATTTTAAGGTCCAACACAAAAATATAAAAATATATATAAAAAATTATTTTTTAATTATTTGAATATATTTTTATATAAATAAAATATAAATAAATAATTTTAAATTTAAATTAGAATAAAATTTATTATATAATTAATAATAAAATAATAAAATTTTTACTATTTTAAAATAAAAAATATATAAAAATATTATTTTTCACAGTTATAATTTGAACAACTGTAATTTTTTAATTTGACATAATTTCTGTTTTAAAATTATACAATTAAACATCTTACAATAACTATTTTAATATTAGAGATACAATAGTTATTTATTATATATTTCATTATATTCTATATATATTCTAAACAATATTTTATTATATTACATTATAAATTATTTTGTTATCTTCAAATAACTTTTCATTATATTCCATCCCAATTTTACCTTTTCATTCTAATCTATTTTACTTTATTAATTAATATCCAACGTGATTTGGTAAGTTCAACCCTCTTCAGCCTCTCGAAACCCTTCACCCTAGACATCAAATCTTTTTATAGCCAAACGTACTGATCTTGTCTCTCTCTCTCTTTCAAGGTGCTGTGCTTTCTTTGTTTGGGTTAAGAGCGCGGTGTTTTTGATTTCGATTCTTAAATTTGTGATTCTTGGATGGTGTTATTATATTCTGTTGATTTGATTGACTTCTAAATCTGCCATCTGTTAAATGTTATTTTGATCTGTTCGAGTTTTCTTCACTTATGTTCTCCGATTACAAGTCGGATGTTCTTAGCCACCAAACATAGCCCGATTTTTCAATTCTTAGTTTTTGGTGGCTGTTTTTTCTCTTTATATCTTCTTTTTAAGTTTGTGATCTACTTAGAATATGATTTCTTTTGTTCTTTAGTATTGTGTTTTCCTTCGTCCGATTTATTTCTGTGTCTAAGGATTTAAGGTTTAGAGTTTACATCTAATGGGCATGATTGCAACTTGGTGAAGCATGTGCCTTGTTCCCAATTTGGCATATGATGTTTATGACTTCCATTTCTGATTGGGCACCTGATACGCTGGCGCAGAACATCTGACACAGGATCTCCTCCGATTGACTGGGCTTTTGGGGTGTAGAATTGTGATTCCTTTTGTTGTTTTCTAGGATTTTTTATGAACCTTTGAAAGATTCCTCCTTTGTTTCTTGTTTTTTGAAATGTGCTGATGAGATCAATAAACCAACGTACAGAAGGTGGCTTACTTCTTGTCGTATAGATCTTGATGTTTTCCCATGGGTAAAAAATTTGTGTGGCTCCTTGTCGGCAGCCTCTTGTGTTTCGAGGAAGAGATACTAATATGGAATGTTTGAGTGTTTGGTTTTGGGTATGGATTATTATTTATTAATATTTAGATGTGGTATCTTTTAAACAAACACTTGATAGCATATCTAATGTCATGACCGTATTCGAAACTTAAAGATCCGATCCATACTTTATTGTTTCTTCTACACTAAATAGAGCTCCACCACATGCTTTTCTTATCGTGATTCGGGAGAGAATGGACCAGTCTTTTGACGTTATTCCTTGTCAGTAGTTTTCATTCGTATCACATCATTTAAAGCCGAGTCCTACCTCCTTAATTTCTCTTATTATATTATTTATAGAGATTCTTCATTGTTGAGAAATTCATACTGAATATTAATAATAACGGTACAGAAATTGAATTTTTTGGACAAATTGTAAACCATGAGGGAAACACCTGTGTACATATCTATCAAGATTGTGTTTAACAACGTATGCTTTCTGTGTGCGTGTGTATTAGTGTATTTGTACGTTGACATTTGTTTTTTCTTGGTTTTATTGAGAAAGGGAATAAACTAAATACTGACTTGAAATTAGATTGGGAAACGACATAATCGGAGCTCGTAATCAAAAGGGATTTTGTCAATTTGACTGATTCTTCGTGGGGCGGGTAATCGGCTGATTGCAGTTTTTCAATTTCAAGAGGGAAAGCCCTCCAAGAAACTTGGATTTTTGGAGATGGGAAATTTAAATTTCGGCAATTCTATTGGTTCTAAGTTGAAAAGTTTAAATCTTTTGAAGTTATTAGTAATTTTCTCCATGTTCTACTTTCGTCAGAGCCTTTCAAATTCAGCTTGGAGTTTTGCATGCCATATTGACTTGTTATCTGTTGTTTCCCTGATATATTCCTCCCTTCAAATTGCGATGACAACCATTTTTTATCTGAATCTCTAATTCAGCCTGATTATTTGCGGAAAATATCTCTGAAGATGGTTACAATGGGGATCGTGTCTCAAAATAACAATTTGAATGGTATGACATCCATTAATCTAGACAATCCATCAGATCTAGGAGGTAAGAATGTAACGTAGATACAAGGCTTATTTGACTGTAAAACTTTACTCATTAACTTCATTGTGTTCCCTCACCATACCCTGTTTAGACGGAAATTTGGATATGTTTGGTTTTGTTTGGTTTGTTCCCTCATTTTCTATTTTATTCTCCTAACGATGGCTGTATTTAGTTTGTTTAGTATCTTCTGATAAGTGCATATTATCGTTTTCTCATTCTTTCTCTTAGTTCATTTATTTACTCTTTTGTTGAGGTATTATTAACTGATGATATGATCATCTATTGTAGCGTTAGTAGTTGTTATTTCCCATTGATTATTGCCTGATGGATACCAATAATTGGAGACCTACTGCTCCAGCAGGGGAACCTGCCATGGACACAGGTGATTGGAGAGCTCAATTACCACCAGACGCACGACGAAGAATTGTCAACAAAATGTAAGAACCTTGAATTTTTTCAGGCTCAGCCATCATTATGAATTTTTCAATTTTCATTGAAGAGTGTAAATTGTTTTATGCATTATTATCAGGCAGGA